>JASGXE010010364.1:0-28057 GCA_030068105.1 Sinentomon sp. SZTP_YWyxl | reverse complement strand
AAAAAGAAAAAACATTTTCAAAGGTTTTCCGAAGGATGAATCAATGGAGTTGTGCCTTCATCACTCCATTGGTTCATCATGCCTTCTGCAAGTTTCAAGCTCACAGAGAGGTTTTCCCAAGGGTTCTCTTTCAAGGCTTTCAATAATTGACGGAAAGCAGTGCCCATGAGCACACCAGTGTCTGCAGGCCACACAATAGGCCTATTGTGACACCTCAGCATGGTTCCAAGAAACTGAACTCATGGCAAGGGATTTGGGAGGCGAGCTCCCTCTGTAGGTTTTGAGAGACAAGAACAAGAGTGCTGCCGGACGACAATTTTCAATGTTTTTACCACGCGACGTTCAAAATATGAGTTCATTCACTCTTTTTGCAGTTCCAGTCCTACCTTGTGGCAAGATTGCAGTCGATTTCTCTGATTTTGGCCTTATTTTGCCAATTCCTGGCGTTGTTCACTTGTTTTCATAAAAAAAACAAATAACAATCAAATTCGAGATTTTTCGGTTGTAGTTCGGAATACCTGCCGACACTGGACTGGACGAGTTGGCACCCTTGCTCTGTGGATTACTAAAACTAACCCAACCCAAATAGAACAACCTAATCTTCCTATCGTCCTTCGGCGACTTGAGCGTGTGTGAAAAATCATTCACACCAGCATTTTTTGGAACGTTGGCCATGTTCCAAACTGCAACCGATTTTTCAACGTTCGCCTGGGAACCCTGGTGGATCCTTTCTGGGAATTATTAATGAGGGCAGGGGAGGGTGAAGGTTTCTGTTCATTTTTCTAACTTCAAAAGTTTTATGGCAAAGTGATGAAACCTTGTTTGTCAACTGAGAAGTTTGAGACCACTTTTGAAAAATAATCCAACATTCGTTCTGTTGGTTTCTGACATGTTAAAAAGGGCAACTTTTTGGTCTCCAACAGCGGAGAGAAGCATCCATCCAGTGGAAAAGTACTTCGGTGTGAATTTCTGCCATAATACGACACGTGTCTTCTTGATATTCGATGGCAGTCTCCGATCTCCATCATTATTACATACAATACGACCTAACTTTTCTAAATCGCACCAGACCTTCACGAAAACCTCTCTGATGACAGGTGGTAGATATGAGATATCACTGGAAATGGCAATCTTCAGTTGACTTGAGAAAGCACAGTCTCCTCCAAGCAGTGGTAAACTTCTTGCTCAATAAATGAGGGTGGTAACGCCATCACATTTTGCAATATGTACAGTAGCGAGAAAATTAATGTTACCACATATGATGTCACTTTTCTTGTATTTGTGGGGAAACGTCAAACCCAACAAGATTGGTTTCCCCACATTGATTTGACACAAATTTCCGCGCAACAAGATAACATCTTTTGATTTTGAAATCATCACGATTCTCACAGTTTTCTGTGTAAGATAGAAAAAACCTCATGTACTTTATGGCACAAGTAATTTTCACGCTACTGTGCATACAAGCTGTTCCAAAGATACACTGACAAACTCATGCTAGTGTTTCCTCATGCCCATGCGAAGCCAATGTGTTCAGTGAAAAATGAGACCCGAATCCACATTCCCCAGATTGGTATCGTCCCCCAAAATGGGACCAAAGCGGGGTCTAGGGGTCGAACTCAACGTCATAGAGGTCCCATTTTTGCCTAAGAGTTCCTCAGAACAAATTAGAAACAAAAGATTCCGTAACAAAATGTGCCCAGAGCCCGCATTTCCCCGATACAGCTCCCAAAATCCACAAAATATGCCCTTGGGGGTATCCAAGAGCCCACACTGGGGCCACATATAATTTGTGATCCTACAGTCCCCAGTGTAAGCATATGGGCATTTCAATACGAGTTCTGAACAGAGAATATTCAGGGACCAAATTTGCTCCGACCCACTATTCTGAAGAAATGCCACCCTGAAACCCTTTATCCCATGTTGTGCCCATTCTGGGATGCACTTTTCCCAGTGGTGCAATTTGTTCCATTTTTGGGCCACACGAATCCTTTAATTTTCGGAAAATGGCACGCAAACAGGTCAAAAGAGGCAGAACGCTGCTGATTTGATAACAGAAGAAGTACTCAAGCAAGGGGAAGCATTACACTTCTTAAAAGTACAACATCGATGATGGAGAGAAGGATTCGGGGAAATCCGACATAGGGGGAAAGCTCTGGGGAAAATCTTAACTTCCAAAGTGGCCATACCTACACATGATGCGGGCTATTGAAAGGTAGTCAAGAATAACCTGCTATTTTCCCTCAAAATATCACTGAAATCAAATTCCCTGCTATCTGTGTGAGATGAATTCCCCGGCTATCTGAACTATCTGTGTGAGGCTAGAAAGGTCCTTGTCCCTCGACCCCCACCCCCCGAATGGCAATCGTCAACCTTTGCGTCCCACAACAAAAACCAGGCACTCCACCTCAAATTCCAACATCAGTCTAAAAATCAAATCGAACAATTAAATTCGGTTACCTATAATTTAAATTCGGTTAGGTACCTTCGTATAATGAAGAAAATTATCTTGCCTATCCCACATTTTAAAACTAGGTATTTTTCCATTTCCTTAGCCTGTTTTTATTGCTGGACTGAGATCATTGAAGTAGACATGTGACATTGCTTCTTCAGCCGACATCCTCTGACTGGGATTACAGACCAACAACCTCTGGAATTAGAAGGAAGAGTTTTTGGTTACCAAAAATAAAGCAGACAAGCTGCTTTCATAAATATTGAACTTGGCGATGTTTTGCCTCAAGACTCCAAGCCAGACTTTGGCAGACAATGTTCACCAAGAATGTGTTTCCATTTTGGCCCTTTCAGAACAACTGAATTTTTTCGTTTCATCCCTTTCGCCTGCATGCATGCCTGCATCATTGCAACAGTCGGCGAGTGAAGCGATTTTGGTACTAAATCGTCAAGAACTAAGGATGAAAAATGGAAAAAGGATATGCTCCAAAAAGTTGAAACAAAGATGAGACAGTAAAACTTTGCAATCAGCAGCTACATTTGGTGTGACCAACTTCCGGGATGTGATTCACATTTTGCTTTTCCTTTTTTCTGAATTGAATGAAACCAAACCAGCTGATCAAACCCCTGCCCTTGCTGCCTGTCGCTCGTTGTCAACCTACTGGTTGGTATGTGCAAATTGCTTGTTGTCCTCCAATTCCTTAATACCCACCCATTAGTCCCGGAAAATGTCCCAGACGTTCGCACACCCACATGAAGCTGATAACTGTAAAGTTAAACCAATGAGAGAGCCAGGAAGACTTGAATCAACCAATGAGAGAGCCAGGACGACTTGAATCAACCAATAAGAGAGCCAGGAAGACTCGAATCAACCAATGAGAGAGCCAGGAAGGCTTGAGTTAAGGCCACAATCAAACTGAATGCAAAAAAGCCATAACTAACCGCCCCACAAACACAAAAAATGGTAAATGCAACGTCATAATCTGTTTTCAGCCTTCAGAAACGCCAGTGTTTCAAATGTTGTGCGGATATCTGATGGCATGTGCAAATTCCAGACAACAAATGAAGCGTAAAAATTACATCCAAGGCTTAAAATAAAACTTCCAGAAGATCATCACCTTTTCCAACTTTCTTACCTGAAGCAAATCCCTTCCCCTGCTATTGAGCTTGGGAACAACTTGACTTAGGCTGGTTGTTGGGTGGTAAACTGGAAAGGGCTTATAGTCCGGCAGTTGAAAAACGGTCGGCCAAGATTCCTCCGTTGGTGTACCAAGGAGTTTGAAAATGCGTTTCAGCTGGTCGTCAATGTCACTGCCAGGAAAGAGAGGTCGTCCGGCATTGGCTAATTCTGCAGCAAAAGTAAACAGGAGCACGGTTCAGAAAAAATTAGATGAAATGGTAAATTCTACAATCAAGATTGCACATGTAAAAATCGAAATTATGCAGGGTCTTACAAAAGTCTCTTGACAATTCCAGATGGGAGCATCGCAAGGTTGAGGCAACTTCGTGAGCTTGTGTATTGCAATAATTATTTTAACAAAAATGTAAAGTTTGTGCGGAACGAGCACACAATTCAATCTAGATCAGAAAAATGCAGAAATAGCAACGTCAGAAAAGGTGGCGGAATTGCCTACGTTCGAAAATGAGAAGCTGGAAATAATTATTCTGCATCCTTTCAAGAATCTTTACTGAAAAAAATTTATGGAATGGGATCACATTAATTTGCAGGACTGAAGTGATATGGTTGCTCACATCTGGCAAATCAAATTACGGAAGATAGACCAATTTGATGTGTGCAAATTTCTCCATGCATAAACGACAGTTGGTAACATTTCCACTTTCTGCCACCGCATCTCAGACCACTGACCATCGCATATCGGATTCGGCCCCACCACATCTCAAAAAATTAAAGGTTTTTCATTTTTCCTATATTTTTGTAATTGGCATGCGGTGGAAAAAGATTGGCTGAGTGAGGTTACATGCAAGCTGGATTAGGTCAGGTTTCGTTGACACAGGTTAGGTTATATTTTGTTACGTTTTTTTTCTGTGTTACCTTAAAACCGGTCAAGCCCGAAATTACGAATTCTGGTTTTAAATGCTTTTCTGCACTTTTCGGAAATACGGAGTGTCGCCCCCGACGGAATAAATAATTTCTGCAAGGATTTTCGAAAAACGGAAAAAATAGGAAATGCATTCATTTTCCGCCCAACCAAGCCAGATTTCTGCTCTGTCATTAAAATCGCATATAATTTAATGTTTTCAGCAAAAAAAAAACACCTCCGCACAAAAAAACGGCCAAGATACCCACAAAACGCTTCAAACCCACCTCCGCACAAAAAAAATGGCCAAGATACCCACAAACCGCTTCAAAATTGAACAAAAACAGGAAATTCCAACACGACGCCATTTCAAAACGAATGCAGCAAATCATGTGAAATAAGCGTCAGCTCAATCGCGCGTCTTTCCACTGCCCGAAAATTCAAATTTCGGCGGGCGGCAGATGTCGCGCGATCGTGGAAAAAGGCGCCTTCAACAGGAACTTGAGAGAAAAAAGCGGGAAATTTGAAAAGTGCGCTGAATGAAAACGGTTGTACCGATTTTGGTGGAATAAATGTCTGCTAGATCGCTGTTTTTTCCTCTTTCCGGCTGTGAATATTGTTGAGTGGTGCTGATATTACGTAATTAAATTCAAATCCCTTGAAAATGGAATACCCATGCGGACGTTCATTTACGTCGTTCGTACAATGACATTCATGTTGGTCTTGACGTTTATCTACGTCGTTCGTACGCCCAGTTTTTTTTTAGCGGACGTAACTGTACGTCACTCGGGCTTGACCGGTTAACCTAACCTTAAAGGGGGGCCATTTATCGGATTTATCCTGGCCTGCCTTCGAAATTCTTTCTAGTTTGTGTATGTGGATATTATTGAAATAAAGGACATTACTTAGGCCTACTTACACACTTCTTTAACCTAACCTAACCTTCCCAAGCAAACCTGACCTAATCCAGCCAAACCTTTTCCACCGCATCCCAATTGCAAAATTCGACAAAAAAAAAAAAATGAAAAACTTGTCATTTCTGAGATGAGGCAGGAACCCGAAGGACTAAAAGTCCTAGTTTTCATCCTTCGGACTTTCATTTAACAGTTTTTCCGCCTTTCTTTTCCTCAGCAGCAATATGTGGATATGTAAATTTCGGGGACTGGCAGATATCAAGCTGTTGGAAATTTGACAACAGGCAATAGGCAGACACCAACCAGTAAGTAGGTTGACAACAAGCGCTAGGCAGTCAGGGTAGGAGGTTGGATCAGGTTTGGTCAATTTGATTGAGAAAAAGGAAAGCTGAAACGTAAATCACGCCATGCAGGTTCATTACACCAAATGGACATGCTGATTGAAATGTGTTAAGTGCAGTGCTCAAAGTGCGTGGGAGCTCTGGGATCGCGCGCTCCTGCCCGCCCTGAGGGTGTGGGAGCGCAGCTCCCACATGCCCTCAACCCTTTGCGCTCCCACGATTGGAAAACTATGCAAAAGTGTTCCCACAGGGCTTCCACTTGGAGCTCTGTGGGAGCGATTTCGGGTCAAAACTCACCAAGTCCCATGCGCCAATGTGCCCGTGAAATTGCATTCAGTTCGATGGGTGAAGTGTCATCGGTAGAAGTGCCCTCCTTGAAGGACGAAGTGCCCTCTTTGAAGGACGAAGTGCCCTGCAATGTTTGCAGGTGCCCTTTTTTGAAAAAGCGCTCCTGCCCTTTTTTCGGGACACTTTGAGCACTGGTTAAGTGCAGTGACATAAACAACAATGACTCACTGAATACAAGTACCTTGTTTGGATCATGGGAGGCATTATTGTTTGTGTGACTGTATAGTGGCGGCGGAAAAAGATTACTCATACATGTGTTTTTCCCATCTAACTGTTGCCTCCGAAACTTTTTTTTCTTTCTTTTTACTCTTATCAGGGTTGTTTGATTTAAATCATTTGATTTAAATCAAATGATTAAATCATGATTTAAATCAAAGGGCTCTGATTTAAATCAAAATGATTTAAATCAAAATACTTTATTATTTTGAATTTTCATCAAGTCGATTCAAATTTCGAGTTAAAAAAAAAATCCTCAAACGAAAGAAAATTCAATTCAATTCCAATTGTAGGTAATTCTGTTCACTAGGTATTTTTTCAGTTGTCAGTTGTCACACAGTCTGACAGTCACCACAAACAGGGCATCCACAAGCACATCACATCACAAGTCAAGAAAATAAAAAATAATCATTCAGAATCGTCGTGTTGGCACGGATATTATGATTTAATTGCTTGGATAGGCAGGGTTGAGCATAGGGGGGGGGTAGGGTAGGGGTTACCCCCCCCTGGCCTTCGGCCGAGGTTACCCCCCCCCCCAGCCTTTTTCCGACGGTACCGTCGGAAAAAGGTGGGAAAAGAGTCCTGGTGTGTGTGCAGGGCACACACCAGGACTTCAATAGGAGGCAACATTGTTTCTTTGTACTTTCTGTTTTGTTTTGTTTTGTTTTGTTTTTTAATTCCAAAAATCAAAACGAGAACATGTTATTTTATATATTTCTCAACAAAAATTAAGACAAACATTTTTGATAAGAAAAACATTTTTTCATTTGATTTCATTCAATTGTAAGGTCACTCATTGTAAAGATTTCAACCACCTCGCAAAAATCCAAGATCACGACTCACATCCAGTGATTATGATAGAAGGATCAGATCATCAGAACCAGAAAAAATATCCATTCCATCCACAGTTTGAGATGCAGAACATACAAGTGCCACCGGATGAAGAAATTGTACCAAATTAAGTTTCAAGACATGGCACAGAACAATATAATAATTCAGTTTCGTGATTCCTAGATAAAAGTTTTGATTCCCCTGCCGGAAAAAGGCTAGGGGGTAACCTCTGCCTTTGGCCGAGGTTACCCCCCCCCTCTACCCCCCACCCTAGAATGTGCTGTCAAAGTCCTTCTGGTGTGTGCCTGAACACACCAGGAAGGACTTCAATAGCAACATTCTTTTCTTTGTAATTCCTGTTTTGATTCCCTGCTGGAAAAAGCTAGGGGGGGGGGGGGTAACCTCGACCTTCGGCCGATGTTACCCCCTAGCCTTTTTCCGAGGGAACCCTTGGCCGAAGTCCTGGTGTGTGCCCTGCACACCCAGGACTTCAATAGCTACATTCTGTTTCTTTTGTACTTTCTGTTTTGATTCACAGAAAATGGTAAAATGAAAAAAAAACTCATCCAGAAAGTCGTGTCTGACAGCTATTTCCTTGCTCCATCTATTGCGACTGCAAACCCTCCAGGATAAGGAAAAAAGGACCTGAAATGTCGTAAAATGGCATCTGAGGCCCCTAATTTTTCAAAAGGCTTCAGCTTTTGGGGACGCTGTCCCCCAAACCCCCTGCCGGGGGCGCTGCCCCCTGGACCCCCGCTGGGGGCACAGCCCCCCAGACCCCCCATGCTGGGGGGCTGCCGCCCCCCAGACCCCCTGCATTTTCGGTGCCCTACCCCCCCCCCCCCCGTCGTAGACCTCTTTACCCCCCCTCTAAGGTACCCTACCTTGCCCATCCCTGTGGATAGGCCTACAGCAACTAATTTTGCAGCTTTTGCTGTCCCAAGTCTATTTCGAAGTTTCGAGTTCAATGTCTGCAATCTGCGTAGTGCATATGCTAAGTTAAGCTAAACAGGATAAAGCGCAAGCAAAGCAGGAAATTAATTAGAGTTGCGCTTTGAGTTTGGGATTTGGGTTGGGAGAATTAAAATGATCAGTGATGACAGTGACAAGGGAAAATTTTGCAAAGAGCTGCTGACGAGCTGACTGCTGTTCAAGTTCACCAGTGTGGCAGTGTCGTGTCTTCGTGAGTCGTGTGACCGTCCGCCGTGCACCAATTTTTTTTGCAATTAGCCAATTACCTAAGTAATTATGCAAATTTTCCAATCTATTATCATTTATCATACTATCAGTCTTCTAAATAAATCATTAGGTAAGGTACATGTAATGTAAATAAATTACCCCTGAGTATTATTTCTGATTTAATCGAAAATGATTCAAATCTTTTATATCAAAAAAAAAAAAAATTGATTAAATCAAAAAAATCCGATTTAAATCAAAAAAATCGATTTTTTTGATTTTTTTTAAAAAATCATGATTTTTTCCAACCCTGACTCTTATGCATTTGGTAGAAATTTAAGCGCCAGATTGCAACGGAGCTTTCTAGAGGTGTCAGATTTTGACATTAGTGATGAAAGAGGATCTTTCATTTCTACAGCATGGAGTTTTTGCTGAAATCTCAAGAATGGAAATTTTTCACATGTATGGGTAGGTAATCTTTTTCCGCCGCCAGTATACATCCCCCTGAGGAGAATGCCTGCAGCCATGGCCAGGCATCCATCTAGTGTCATGAATTATTCATGAGACCAGACATGTGGGTACAGTCACAGAAGCAATAATGACACCCATGATCCAATGTGGGCACATGTGAGTCACTATTGTTTCTGTGACTGTACCTGAGTTATTCCCACATCATAAGAGGAATCCGATCATTGCCGATGGATAGCCAAAACAAGCAGTTGAATGACTGTAACCATAATATTCTAGAACGGATGATACCTATGTACCTGCAAAGATGCATCCTGCAGACCACATATCGATTGAGGTTGTGTAGAGTTTTGCACCGAAAAGAACATCAGGTGGTCGGTACCAGAGCGTGACGACTTCTGCCGAATAGCACTTCACCGGAATGCCGAAAGCACGAGCCAGACCAAAATCTGCCAGCTTCAGTTCACCGCTCTGGAATGATGGGAGAGGGATACCACAAAATTATGCAATGCAATTTAATTTGTTTTTGAGATTAGGCTATCCAGCGCAAATCAACGGGCACAGGAGGGGGAGAAAAGGGGCAAAACGTTTATTGCCAATGCCAGTTGTAAGTACGAAGGCTGTCCAGAAAGAGGTGCATTTTTTGTCTGCTCCGCAACGCAACCTTGAAGGATTTTGATGTTCTTAGTATGAAAAGAAAGCTCAATTCTTCATCTTTTCAGCATGCTTTGAGTGGATTTTCTCGGGTCTCTCGAACTCTGATGGTAGCATATGAAGCAGAGGTCACCTTTGTGCACTGGTCCAAAGGGCACTTGTGCAGCCATCACAAAAAGTTTCCTTTCAAACTTCCTCAAAACTTGGGTCACAGGCATGGGAAGTGTACAGGCACTTGCATACTGTTAAATAGAACAATTCTCTAGCAAAATGTCGATTCACGACCAAATGGGGCGTTTTTAACGAAAGATTGAAGACTGTGTTCGAGCAAGAGCAACCTCGCACGCCAAATGCCAACCATCAGCAATGATCATGTTCAATTTTTGCAAGATTTCAAAGATCAGGATGACCAAATGACCATGAATGATCTTGCCGGGTCTTCTGGGATATTTTGGCCAACAGACAGGACACATTATTCCTGGATACAACTTCACACTTCACTTTTGTGAAGCAAATTTTGCCGATGTGTTCTGATTTTCAAATTGCAGCCAAATTTTGAGATTTTGCTTGGATGATGGATTCCGTCGAATCCAGGGAGTGGTGTCAATGTTTTTTGTCCAGAATGTGCTTCCACACCATCCCAGTGGTTCTCACTTTGCTTCCAGTGACTTTTTTGATTTCCCCGACTGGAGGATTTTTTGACGGGAAGGAAATAGAGAGGATGAAATGTGCAAAAAATTGCACTTTTCCAGTATACCAAATGGGGCGCTGAAAAATGGATTGCTGACACTACACCACATGACATACAACTATTACAGAATAGTCGCAGAATGTGCATGGGGTGCATTAATAAGAGACTTGGGACATTTTGTCCAAAAATTCATTTTTTTTTCTAGAAGAAAAAGTGCACCTAATTCTTGGACAGCCCTCGTAAAATAAGTGGTAGGGTAGTGGAATATGAATTTGATAGTTTAAGAGGCCTGGTTTCCTTGGACTATGGCATGGTATCTTTTCAATGGACTGACCTAGGATCTTTTCTGGCCGATGCTCGAACATCTTGAAATCTCTCATCCCAAGATTTTTCATCCCTCGTCCCAAGATCTTTCATCTCTCGTTCCCAAGATTTTTCATATCTGGTCCCAAGATCATTCATCTCTCATTCCCAAGATTTTTCATCTCTTGTCCCAAGATTTTTCATATCTCGTCCCAACCCCAAGATCTTTGACATTCCATCCCAAGAGCTTTCATCTTTTATCACAAGATCCTTCACCTCTCTTCCAAAAAGATCCTTTACCTCTCATTCCAAGATTTTTCATCTCTCATCCCAAGATCTTTCAACTCTCGTCCCAAGATCTTTTACCGCTCGTCCCAAGGTCTTTCACCGCTCATCCCAAGATCTTTCACCGCTCGTCCAAAGATCTTTCACCGCTCGTCCCAAGATCTTTCATCTCTCGTCCCAACATCTTTCCCCGCTCGTCCCATGATCTTTCATATCTCGTCTAAACATCATTTATCTCTCACAAAGCAGGCCCAAATGGGATGTCAGGCCACCAGACCTTCAAAATTTCTAAAATGCACGCCGATGGATCGTTGATTCGACTTCGTCAAAATAGGTACTTACCTACCTACCAAGATTGGCATCCACAACATTAGTCGTCTGCTCAGATGCATCCGCTCCAACAGCCAATCTGAATCCCCTTCTATACTGGCATATTGTGCAATGTTTTTATAAACCGAGATCCGCAACCAGCCAAGTTCTTAGTTTGAGCTTTAGTCTCTGACATTCACCTCAACAAACCCCTTCTGACACAGCAGAATGAGATGAGCAGTGTAAGATGATATTAGGATGAGAGATACAATATCTTGGGAGGAGAGATGAAAGATCTTGGGGCTGTAGATGAAAGATCTTGAGACGAGGGATTTCAGGAAGTTCCAGCATCTGCCACTCGGCCAGAAAAGATCCAGATGGATGACTTTGGAGATTTTCTATTAGACTTGGCCCAGCACTTGTTGTTAAAACCCACTAACCCACTACACTTTATGTCAAAACCGGCAACACACACAAATCGCTTTTACACAAATCTTTTGTGGCAGAGGCTCACAGGACCTAGCCAGATTTGTGAGAATGGTGTCAGGCAAGCCAGTTGGATTCCATTTACCACGCACTTGTCGGAGAAGCAACTACCTACTTAAAAAAATTTGAATGTCGATAAAATAAAAAAAATGTTGATTTTAATATTTCAATTTAAAATAATGTTCCAATTAAAAATTGCTGAAATTGAAAATAATGTTTCAAAAAGAAAATTATGTTCCAATTGACGTAACTCTTGCTCTTCCAAATCGCAGACGAAAGCAGCTTCGGCTATGTTATGTGAGGTGGGGAAAAAGAAATAAAAAAATTGAGCTGAAGAAAACAATGCCCAGAACTTGCCTTATTGATCAGCAGATTCTGCGGCTTGAGATCCCTGTGTAAGACATTATGACTGTGGCAGAAGCCCAACCCACGGAGTAACTGGAACCTGGCAAGAGGAAAAAGTGGTAAAACGAGACGAAAAGCAAAGGACCACAGAACACTGCCCTGTTGGGCAAGTAAGAACTGTTATTGGCTGAGACTACCTACCGTTTTTGCCTGAAGGCAAAAAACAAATCAATTCAAGCTAAACAGATTAAGAAATGATGAACTCTTTTGTGAAATGATTTCAACAGCTCTTAAAGCACTGTTTTTCATTGGCAGCCAATGTTTTGCTTTTCAAGCGATGATGAAAATAGGTAAAATTTTCAAGCGATGATGATTTGTTTTGTTTCATCATCATTCTCTGACACAGTTATCAGCTAATTACAAATTATTATTCGTCTGTGAAAAAAGTCACTCTTCCATCCCTAAACCAAGTTTTCCGATTTTTGGGGATATTAAGTCCCTGACCACCGTTACGAAAGCTTCGCTTCACATGGTGAAGGAAGTGTAAGTCCTATTCGAAAAATTCGAAATCTGAGTTCAGTTTCATTCCTTCAAATGTTTTAATGATGCCTACCAAAGTGAAAGATGTTATTCAAATGGCCAATTGCCAATGACTCAGGAGACAGCAACAAAGGGTCAAAGGTTAAAGTGAACTTACATAAACGATCTGACGACATCTGCATCTATTTCTCCATTGAGGCTGTCGAAATACTTCTTCAAATCCTGATCACAGTGTTCAAAGACAAGCGTCAACTTTTTATCACTATGAAGCACATCATAAAGCCTGACAATGTTCTTGTGTTTCAACTCTTTCAGAAGGCATATCTCTCTCAGTGCAGAAGATGGAACCCCCTGTAGGTGAACAAGTTGCGAGATAAAATTCGTGGTTTGCCTGACAGTAGCTTTAACTGATAAAGAACCAACAAACTAACGTAACTAGGTACCTACCTATAGAAGCAGACTGCTCAGCATAGGGAAAGTTGCTCTGGCTCAATAAAGTCTGATCCAACACAAAATGCATGTGAACAATAGCTGATGGGTACACAGAAAAAGGAAACAAAGGAGACCATAATGCACCGATTGACAGTTCTGTTCATCCCAACAGGAGACCGGCTGCATTCCTCACAGCAACTCACCTTGAATAATTTCAACTCAAAAGTCACTTCAACGGATAGATTTTTGTTGTGAATATTTCATTTCCATGTGCACACCTCATTCCTTTTCCATTGTTGCATTGAAAGATGCATCCGTCTGTTGAATTGACTATTGGGTTGACCTGAGGGTGAATTGCAATGGGAAATTTGGTCAAAGATGACTTTGGCCTACAGTAGAGTGCATGTGCACCACACTGTATTGCACTGAAAACAGGAGCGTCGGAAGTCAAAACTGTCAAAGGTGGCGAAGCACAGGCTGCGCAGCAGCCCAAGGCTCGGAGGGTCCGGGACGGAGCCACCGGGTGGGGATCCAAGGGGCGTAGCTCCTGGATGGGAATCTGGGGGCGGCACCCAGAAGCTCATGACATACGAGTATGACAAAATTTGGTTTCTGAAAACTGCCCTCCGAGCATTTTGGGTGAGTCCGGTCTGCTTTTGCAGTTTGCTGGAAGGCTTGAATTTTACCCTTCTAAACTGAATGCGAGGCGAACAGCTTCACGGTGAATTTTCCCAATTTTCTTTATGGGCAAAATTTAGGTACACCGCAACATGGTGTCGTGTATTGCCTCTGAACTCGCCGCCAATGAAAAACTGGAAGAAAAAAAAACTTTCAGGCGAATTTTTCAGGAGGAACGATCTGCCCACCTCCGGCACCGCCGTCCTGAAAAGCACTTCCACTGTAGGATATAGCAATTCCAGGCAGTGCAAGAATTTGAACTTCAGTCAGCCATGCCAAGCTCACAGGCAGTGCTGTTGCAAAAAAGCTGCATGCAAATTGCCACACAATGAAGAAAGTAACAAAGATTGATGAAGAGAGAAAAAAAATGAAAGGTCCTAACCTCATCGTCATCATCCAAACGAACACGTTTCAAAGCAACAACTTCGTGGTTCTCTCGGTTCTTGGCCTTGAACACAGTCCCATACGTTCCTAAGAGGGAGAGAGAGGAACCTAATTTTTCAATGCCGCCGATCATTTGGGACATGAAAAAGCTATCCAAGGCTTAGGTTGAAGCAGAAAAGTTGTGATGTTGCAGGTAGGTTGGCCTGCCAACAAAGACCAGATTACAGAGCCATGTCAAAATAGACAGTTCCCGGAGATCTGACGCTCAAATACCAACTATCAAATACCAGCAGTTCTCCAGAGAAAATATCTGTTGGCTGGTTTATGATGTGGTCAACAAGGAAACATGCATTATTTCAATATTATTCTTCAAAAAACGATGGAAGCAATGTTGAAAAGCTGCAACAATCATTGAATTGGGCCCCTATAAGAGGAGCGTGAGAGACCATCCTTCTGCCATCCCAGCAGAATGATGCTTTGTTCCCATGTAAACCTAACTCAATCTAATCTAACCTAACTCAACCAAAGACAGACGTCCTGGGCCAGAATTCAGCAGATGTCCATGGTGGCCAGTACATAATGATAAATGCAATCCAGTAATTTGGAGGCTGGTTGGTACCTACAGGGTTGCAAAAAGCCGTTTTGGGCCATCAAATTTAATTTAAAATTCAATTAAAAATTTCATTTCAAATTTAAATTGAAGAAATATTTAATTTTGGTACCTGTAGGCCTACCTACTTGTTTCCATTAATTGAATTTCAATTTTTTTAATTTAAAGAACATTAATTTAAAAAATCAATAAAATTCCAACAATAGGTAGGTACCTAATTCTTGCAGGCCTGCTCAAAAATCGATAAAAATGGACCCAATAGATGCCCACAGATGAAGATTGTCAAGGAATCGACGAACTGCAACTTGGCCTGATGCAATAAAAGAACTGAGATATGACTCACCTTCGCCAATCTTCTCCAACTTCTCATATTTCTGCATTTTTCACAGCCAAGGCAGGTGCTGTTTTGCTTAGTTGTAACAAACTTCATTCCAAATTATGGCGAACACAAATGCAAGAGCAGGGCAATGACCTTAATAGCTGGAGAAAGAGTCAGAAGAGCATCATGGGACACGAGTGAGTGCAGTGAATTTAATAGTTTTCTCAATTCAAAGGACATCTATCTTATTCGAATTAGCCTAATAATGTTAGGTACCTTTCCACAAGATGATGGACTCCACCGTTCCTTTGCCTACTCACTTTCTCATCATTATTAACAGTTCAAATTTTAGCTACTATTTTAGCATGTCGGAATTCATCGAAGCACATGGTTGGCATGACACTTGTGCAAATTTGCAGTGGTAGGCTACACTCGTGTCTATTGAAAAGAGAATTGCTGGAAGAATCACTGCCACGTGATATGTTTCATTTTTGTAGATGGTAATGCAAAAGGAGAAAGAAGGAGAAGAAAATGAGGAAGAAGAAAGAAGAAATACAAAAGAAGAAAAGAAGAAATACAAAAGAATAAAGAAGTTTGAAAAGCGGACTTCCGCCGCAGGCTGATGTTATAACAGAAGAGATGCCGAACACACAGAGGCTGAGGTTTCGTCCGCGGCGGCAGTGGCTGGTCATCAACTGATGAGTCCAGCCACTGCTGCCGCGGGCGAAACCTCAGCCTCTGTGTGTTCGGCATCTCTTCTGTTTTTTCATTCTTGTTGCTGCTTCATCTTGGCAATAATGGTGCAATGAACCTGGTGTGGACACAGTATTGGCCTGAGACTTGGGGTAAGTAGTTAGGTACCAGGTATCAGTATCTGACAAGATGTCAACAATTGCAATGCTATGCCCCGTATGCCTAAAATATTTAGTTTAGCTATAAGTATCACATGGTCCACACAATCAAAAGCCTTGGAAAAGTCAAGTAGGTAACAAAGCAACAGTTGATCTACCTGAGTCCAGTTCAAGGCTTATAAAATTGTGAATATATGACAATGCATCCATGGTGGATCGAGAAGGGAGAAAGCCAAATTGATGAACCGAAAGTACCTACCGATTTTGCAAAGAAGAAGTTTTGCAATCTCTCATGGATTAATCTTTCCAATATTTTGCTTAAAGCAGGTAGCAGGGCTATGGGCCTGAAATTGTAAGGATCTGAATTATCCGCTGATTTGGGAATAGGTATAACTGTTGCAACTTTTAGTTGAGAAGGAAATATAGGTACCCTCTTGAGATGGACATAAACCATTTCTGAAATGACCAAGTTCTAAAATTGTAATCTGACCTGTTGTCTGGAAAATAAAAGTTTCTGGAAAAAAAACAAGTAAAAACATGGTAAGAGCTATTTGGTTGGGGTAACATGGACCCCGAGAAATCCATGTTACCCTTAAAAACCAAGTTAACCCAGTTGACGGTACCTACGTTATTGCTAGATTAGGTTAGGTATCCTATCCTAAACGGTATTCCCTAAAATATGGATACCTGGACACCTGGATACCCAACTGGATACCCCCGCAAACAGGTTAGGTTTGGGCAGCAGAGGTTAGGTTAGGTTTGGATAGGATAGTTTAGCATAGGTTATGTTAGGTTAGGTTGGTTTGGACGGGTTAGGTTGGGCTAGAAGGGTGTCCAAAGGGGTATCCAGTTGGGTGTCCAGGTATCCAGGTATCCACATTTTAGGGACCACCATCCTAAACTCACCTCACCTGACCCTAACCTGGCCATTACCAGCAGGTCAAGCAAGACAAGCACGACAAGCAGGTTCAGCGTTTTAGTCACTTCCCACGCTCACCACTGCACCACGGGGGTCGGACAAATTGAATGACAACATGCAAGGTACCTACCTACCTAATTGTTAAGAATTCAAAGCTTGAGCAGTTCTTTAGGCTTGGGTAAGTAATGCTTAGCTTAGGAACTGCAACTGAATGAAGTGCCAGGTCCACTGCCCCTGCTATAGTACCTACCTACCTAACTAACTATAGCAGGGGCGGTGGACCTGGGACCTCATTTCATTTCCCACCTCATTCAGTGGACCTGGCCCCTGGGACCAGAACTTCCAGGGAAATCAAATCGGAATCACGGAGAAAAGTATGAGCAATGAGTTCGAGCTCAAAGCTCATCGCTCATACCTACTTTTCTCCGTGATTCCGATTTGATTTCCCTGGAAGCAGGGTTCGGACGGAAAAATCAATATGAAATTCCATGACTTTTCCAGGACTTTTCGGATCTTTTCTGAAGGGACTAAAATAACATGGAAACGTGGTTGGAAACAAAGCAAGAGCCGATTTCATTTCTGTCTTTCCCTGACCCTTGCTGGTCCATTTCTCTGACTGAAAAGAAGTGGTACCACATTCAAATAGGGGAGAACGGGGTAATAAGAGACACCATCATCTAAAAGCAGAAAAACTAGCTGGAATGGAATGTTGTAATTTTGCAT
Organism: Sinentomon sp. SZTP_YWyxl; assembly: GCA_030068105.1. NCBI lineage: Eukaryota > Metazoa > Arthropoda > Protura > Sinentomata > Sinentomidae > Sinentomon > Sinentomon sp. SZTP_YWyxl. Next base: position 10,747 of record JASGXE010010364.1, on the reverse strand, counting down.
GAGCAACTGTCATATCAAGGCTAACTATGATATGGAATATCAGAATCGTGAGAACTATGATGTGGAAGTTATTGGACTTCTCATATTTGAGTGATGGAATGTCTCTTATCACCCCATTGGGGTAATAAGAGATGCTGCCAAGCAATCACACATAAAAGCTCCAAACAATCCTGCGGGGGGATTAAGAGATACAGGTTCATTGTCTCATATTTGTGTCAAAATTTCAGCTTGCTGCCTCTTTCAGGCTCTGAGAAAATAGGATTTAAAGTATGCGATGTAAAAGTTCTCCCGTAAAATTGGTTGCTACAGAACGCATCAACTAAAACAACATACAAATAGTTGTGCAAATCAACCTATCAAGTTGAATGTCATGGAAAGTGATCTGGGTAGCAGTTATGATGTCGTGGGTCTTCTGGATATCAACATGGATCATGGGATAAGCTGCAGAACTACCTCCACAAAACATCGGAAAAATCACCGAAAGTTGCAAAAAAACGTCTCTCGATGCCACCAAAAGATATCTGACCTGAATGCTCGAGGCACTGTTAATTTTGCAAAAATGTCTGAAACACTGAACATGGGGCAGCAATGGAAAATCAATGCTTTAATGTCACCTGAAGCAGAAAGCAATAGGCCTAGACATTCGGGCTAGGTAGGCCTAACAGCCTTAATTTGCCTGTAACACACTTTGATGTTGTTGAGATCTCTGCATTCAACTGAGAATGGGTATGAACCTAGCAATACTAAGGGCGCACAGAAGATGAACCCTTTTGACAAAAAATTGAATATCTTCTACTTTTGGTGCAGATGCCAAGAGTTTTCTTCAGAAATTTTACTGTGCAAACTTAGTCTTCATCTCCTAAAAGTAAACGACCAATATACCAGCGATGATAATTAATTTCGGTGGCGTAGGTAGTAGTAGCTCTCCAGAAGTAGATCTGGGCCTTCTTCCTTGGAAGCTGCCTGCCGGTTGGGGCTAAAATCATCAGGATCCATATGATCAGAGGGAGTAGACATTACAGAAACAGAATCATCCATCGAAACTTCACCATTCATCTGAAGTGAATGCATCTCGGTTTGTTCCACTGCCTTTGAGATCCTTGCATTAAAACTGGAACTGGTGACGACTGGCAAAGTTGGGAGTGGGGGCTATTTTGGCTCTGACTTGCTTGAAAAAAGGTTTGATTAGCCTATCGTACCTATCAACAATTTGAATATTTTTAGATGAAATGTGGCATCTCTTATTACCCCAAAAATGCAAAAACTTTGGGTAATAAGAGACACGATTCCCAAACATTTTCTGAACCATTTCACATTTGTACTTCTGAAAAATTAGTACTTCTGAAAAGAGCACATTTTTTACTTCCAAGACATCCAGAATTGAGATCTTAGATTCCACATCCCTGGCATCAGCAGCCAAATTGATCAAAACACACCCGAATTTAATGCGATAGTTTTTTAATGGTATTTTATTCTACCACTTAGTATCCAAGGTTGTCAAAGCTGGGTCAAGCTGACATTTGGGGTTTTTTTAGCCAACGAAGTGGCCTTCCTTCCTGCAGAAATTGACCCCCCTCCAATTAATAGTTTTATTTCTGTTGACGAATGCTCTTATTATTACCCCAATCTCTTATTACCCCGTCTTCCCTATATCCAAGCCAAAATAAACAAGAAGTGTGATGATGGCCTCCACCACCCCTATAGCCATCCCCAATCCACCTGGGGCCTTATTACAGAAAGTCTCTTAGCTCTAAGAAGGTTTTTAAATCAGACTTCTCTCAAATTTCTTTATTACCTACTGAAACTCTATCAAAGTTAAGAAGGTTCTCAAATATTTGATAACGCTCTCAAATCGGCCATTTGAGTGTTACAAGTTTACGAGAATCAAAAGCCACTCAAGACTTCACTCAAAATCAATTGTTGCATTGCAGACAGCAAGTTAAGTGAGTTGGTCGTGATTTTATCGCTTTCTGCGATGGAATGGACTTTCTAACTTTCCAATGCATGCAATATCGTTTCCATGACAATTGAAAATCCACCATCGGCGCAGTGATTTTATTTTCCTTCCATAAATTGTGTGAATCGAATGTGCGCCGCTCGTTTGAGAAAAGTGATGAAATTTAAATTTATGAAGCCTTGATTTCAAAGGTGGGTGCGTAATGTTGACAAATCCTTTGCTGGGGCCTTATTCAATTAGACCTCATAACTTTACGTGGCTCTTAGTTTGGCTTAAGAGGTTCATTGGCTATTCAATTGGCACTCGTAAATCAGTCTCTTAGCAAAGAGGCTCATAAGGACTTATGAGCATCATAAGGAAATAACATTGTGGCAATTGGCAAATCTGGAAATTGCTTATGAGAGCTTTGAAGCACTCATAAGCTATTCGCAAGTGAAGATTTAGTCATTTTCTGGCTGATTTTTGTTGGTGTGTAGCCTATTAACTGCCATTTTTTGCATAACGCTGTAAAATGGCTTTATTGCAGCATAATTTGGAAATGGATAAGTCGGCCAAGACATTTTCAGGAAGATTATCGACTACTGACGATAGGACTGATGCAGAATCAAGTCCCGCACAAGCATTTTTCCTTTTCCTAAGAATTTCTTCCAATTTGTTTTTGATTCGGACAAATTGCCGAACCAAAAGCAAGGACTGGAAATACCATTTCGGCCATGGTGCTTTACATATTTCGCAAGGCAGCTTGCATGTAATTGGGAGGCATGGTGGGAATTTTCCAGCCGAATGTGCCCGGTATTGAAAAATATACTCAATGTTCTGAACGGCGATCCGATGGGGAGGGCTCAAGGACTCCGCCCCTCCGAAACTCATGCCTTTTGATAGGAAACTGTGCGACAGAACCCTGTTTTTGCATAAAATTTACCTACATCAAACCCTGGTTTTTTGGAATTTTGACCATTGTACATGTCCCAATTTAGAGATGAATCATGCAGATGTTAGCATGCTTTAATCAACAAACTAAAAGACAGGAAAGTAAAACAAATTAGGTACTTCATCATGCATGGGTACCTATATCTGTTAAAAGGTGTTTTGGAAGGCGTTTTTTTCTTTTTGGCGAAGAATGTGATGTCCTCTGCGGGGGTGTTGGAGACAGACAGTTTCCTCCCCCATGTAATTTTGCGTGACACCGTTGGGAGAGCTGCCATCTCTCGGAGTTCCTTAGTAGGTACCTAGTTCGAATGAGACTGGAATCGATGTCGGATGTGGTCGGGGAAAATGCGAAACTGTTTCGTCTCTTTTGTCTTGAAAGTCCGATCTGATGCTGCCTGAGGCAACGCGACGCGAAGTGTCTTATTTGTCGTGCATTTCTTTTCTTTTTGCTTTTTCGGGTTGCAGTTCGGAATACCTGCCGACATTTGAAAAAAGCTGAACTGGATGAGTTTTCACACACGCTCAAACAGCCATGAGGGGAGTGGAAGATGAGCACGAGGTAGGTGGGATAGGATATGTTTGGATGGGTGTGTATCACAGAGAAATGGTGATAACTCGTTCTCTTCAATGTCACCAGGTATTCCGAACTCTTACCCTTTTTTGGGTGTTCCGTGATTAGCTTAGAGCACTTGTATATTGGCATTCGTTGAATCGTTGGTCTGGTGTCGGCTTGCGAAATCGCAGTGCAAGATTGGCAAAATTTCGTTTTTCCGGGACGGGAAGGTCTATCTGGGACGGCAAACTTATGTGCAGGTTGCTGGGATGGCAAATCAATTTTTACAGCCCTGGGCACATTTGAGACTGGCGAAGTTTGAACAGAGGTCCACGTCGGTGGTCCCTGAAAACCGGACAGCCGGACAGCCGGACAGGACTGCCGGACAGGACCGCCGGAACGCCGGACCGACCCGGACGGGTTAGGTTAGGTTAGATTAGGTTAGGATAGACTATCCTAACCTAATCTAACCTAACCTAACCCGTCTGGGTCAGTCCGGCGGACCTGTCCGGCTGTCCGGCTGTCCGGTTTTCAGGGACCACCGTCCACGTCATTGAAAAGCAAAAAACAGCCTCGCTTTTGGTTTTCAGCACTGCCAAAAAACAAGAAGAGCATGCTCACATGAGGGATTCGAAAGAAAAACGAAGATCAGCCCCAGTTGTCCATCTGCTAATGCACCTGTGTGCATCTAAAGTTGCGTATCTTGGCTTCATTGCTTTGTTTGATCTAAACTAAAACAAACCCACAGCCTCATTTTTCTCTGTTTTTTTTTCTGCAAAATTTGGTCGTCTCGGAACTGTTTTTATTGACTTCGAAGCATACTTTCCTGCACACCTACCCCCGACTATCAAAGGGGACTTTTCATGTCGGCCAGCATCTTTTTATGAATCATACCAAATGACTCAGCCCCCACCCCGTAATAAAATCCTGGGATCTCCTTTGTGGCAAAAGATCATATCAAGATACCGGAGACCTTGATGCAATGTGCTAGCTTCAAGTAGCAGATTTATTCCAAGCATAACTTTCCTGGGGCCATAGGCCTCATTGCATTGGCATTTGGCACCAAAATGAAAGCCCTACACTGCTACAAAAAGAAAAGCTAACATCAAGCAGAGATGTATCTTTAGAGGTTAAATGGAAATTAAATCTCAAAAAGCCAACATATGCCACTAAGAGACTCATAAGAAGCTGAGGCTCTTAAGAGGGGTAATTGAATACGAAACCGGCCATCTTACGAGGCCTCCTACGAGTAACGGCTATGAGCTTCATAACAGATAAGAGCCTCTTAGCTTACGAGCTGCAATTGAATAAGGCCCCTGCAGTCCAACATTTATTTTTCATCGCCATTTTTAAGGGTGAAGGAGTTGTTCTACCTCCAAGGCTCCAATGTATCTCCGAAATGTTTGACGTATTTTTTAGACTAATCCGAGCTCTGTGCTGCGGCGCATTCTCGAGTACCTATCTGTTGAGAAAAATGTTGAGAACTCTCTCAAAACTAGGAGACTTTCTGTAATAAGGCGAGACTCCTCTTAACTCAAGTTGAGAGTCCTCTGAACTTGAGAACATTCTCAAATTCAACAAATTCTACTGTAATAAAGGCCTGGGAATTTACTTGTTTATTTTGGTTTGTTTCAATATTTCAATCATTGGGATATGAGAGATCATCTTCAGGGAGTTTCCCAGTATGGCCCCGAATGGCCCAAAAATTTACCAGACCTTTTTATCCGGCCCTGTTTTTTGTGCATCTCTCTCTGACCCTCGGTATCCTTCCATAGGTGCTCACTTTATGGAAATTCGGAGAACGGAATTTTTCAGTTTTTAGTTAGATAAACTGAAACTTTTTTGTGTAAAATTTACTTTTGGAACAGTATAAATTCTACTTTGTTTGCCAGGTGAATTTTTTTCACTCTCCGTGCAAAATCATCAAATCCATCCATTACTCTTCAATGTAATGCATCAATTTTAGCAAAACACTCTGCTCCTGCAGCTGGTGAGAAGAACAACCCTGGAGCAGCTGGTGAGAAGAACAACCCTGCAATCGCCAACAGCAGCTCTTCGTGCATGGATTGAATACGAATGAATGCATCCAACTGGCCAACTGCTGTCCGATCGAAGCCCACCTTCTCAGAGTTTCGGTTGCAGTGCAGAATACCGGCCGACTTTTCAAAAATGCTTGGTCTGAACGAGTTTTCACACACGGCTCAAGTCGCTTAATTTTTCGTAGGAAAGAAAAATTAGGTCAGGTTAGGTTAGTTTTGGTATATCACAGAGCAAGCGTACCAACTCGTCCAGTTCAATGTCGGCAGGTATTCCGAACCACAAATACCTCAGTTTCTATACTTTTACGACAGTGCTCTCGATGGGTGTGGGTACGTGCAATTCACCCAGCTGACATGCTAAAATTAGTAGTATTACCATTTCAATTAGCATTGGGCTTGGTGCTTTCTTTCTTTCGGTGATGCATGCTTCAGTTCGTTAAAGAATACACTAATTTTGCAGCAGCTCCCCCAGTGATTTCAGAAAATCCCACGTGCAATGTTCAAATTGGAGCTGTATTTCAAAGAAATGTCATTTTGATTTGGTTTTCACTGTGATATTGTTTAATTGTTAGATGCTTTTACGTGTAAAATTATAGGCGTGATATTTTCTCTAAAAAAAAAAAAAAAAAGTATGGAAGTCATTTTTCCAGGAATTCCAGAAAAAAAAACTTGAATTCAAGGATTTTTCCATAAATTCTTACAAAAATGCATATTCCAGGAAAATTCAAGTACTGGAATTTCCCAAAATCTAATTCCAGGAAATTCAAGGAATTCCAGGAGTCGTCCCGAAACCCTGTGGAAGTGGTTCAAATCGAGCCTCATCATTCTTTTTTTTTTTTTTTTTTTTTTTTTTTAAAAAACTATGTTGGGGGCCACAGGCAGTAAAAGCCATTGGACGTGGTAATCCCCGGTCAGACATGCATCATTTTTTTTGCCTCGGCAATTACCACAACAACAATCAAGTCGTCGGTTCTTTCACCGAGGCAGCATGTATCTTTTTGGTTTAGATAAGACGCCGTCGCGATCGTAATAAAAGAGAAAACATGGTTTCAAGTGCAAACCATCGGTGCAGAGAGATTGCGGTACAGTTTTAGAAAACCCATGGTGGGTATTGTCAAGAAATGTGGCCAGAAAAATAAAAATAAGAGAACACGAACCAGCTCAGGCGACGTGAAGATTCCAGCATGGCATTGTCCAGATGGTGACAGTTCGACAACAGGCTCGGATGAATAGACAACACAACAACAAGAAATCAATTTGGTCACAAATATATCAATTTCGGTAGGTACCTCAATTTTTAGTGCATGAAAACATGGAAAAACATGGAAAAAAGGAAAAGGCACAATTAGCATTTATCTCCAAGGAAGCGAAATGGGGGCATGATCAAAGAAACCTATATACCTACCTAGGCCTAACTACTACCTATTACCTACCTACTAGGGCGAAAAACTAAGTTTGGCTTTATGACAGATAAAAAACTGGCCTCTGATAGGTTTAGCATGTCATGAGAAATGCCAAGTTTGTTCCAGAGAAACACGTAGTTGTTTAGGAAGGAAAACCTAGAGACATTTTTGGAAAGGGAAGGTGGGATAAATGAAACGAGGTCACTGGCCCTCGTCGACCCTGTGTTTTTGACCAGGGTGCAACAGCATCCTGCCCATCCTCCCTCACCACGGACACATTTTCGAAAAATTGAAACACCCCTGAGCTTTCTCCTCTTAGCAAGGGATTCCCAGCCCAGCTCTTCCCTGAGCAATGTCACACTGGAGTGAAAGGAGAAGTCCCCAGAAACAAACCTCACTGCCCTGCGCTGGACAGCTTCAAGTGCATCAATGTGGCTCTGAAGATGAGGATCCCAGGTCGTTGTGAATATTCTAAGATGGAGCGAACCAATGAGAAGTAGAGTATTTCCTTTACCTTTCTGGAGGCGTGGGAATAGTGTCGGATAAGAAATTTCAGTTGATTTGATGCCCGTTTTACCATCTGACTTATATGAGGTCCCCAGTTCAGGGCAGGATTGAAATGAATGCCAAGGTATTTGATATTCTCTGGGCGAGACAACACAGAGGGACCAATGAAATAATCTGAGATGGAGGGATGTGTAGATGAAGCAAATGACATAACAGATGTCTTTGCGACATTTATACTCATTTGATTCTCATCACACCATTTGACTATGGAATCTAGGTCATCCTGAAGGGCTTTGGAATCATCTGGAGACCTGATAACTCTGTAGAGGACTATATCATCTGCAAACAACCTGATGTTGGAGATGATATTATCTGCAAATCATTAATATAAATGAGAAAGAGGAGGAGGGCCACACACTGAGCCTTGAGGAATGCCACTAGTGAGTGGGTGGGCCTCTGACAGATCGTTGCAAACGAGAACCTGGAACTGCCTGTCAGAGATAAAATTTGAGAGCCACAGGAAAAGATTTTCAGGAATTCTCAGCATAGATAGCTTAGAGAGAAGAATAGGTATTGAGACTTTGTCAAATGCCTTAACCAGGTCAATGAAAATTGCATCAGACTGACTGGACTTTCCGAGAGCAGTGGCGATGTCATGCACAAAACTGGTCAATTGGGATTCGCAAGAGAACTTGCTGCGGAAACCGTGCTGATGCTGAGAGAAGAATTTTTGACCCTCGAGCAACCGATATAAATAGCCAGCTACCATCTTTTCCATAAGTTTAGCTGAAGAGCTGATAAGACTTATTGGTCGGAAGGAGGTAGTGGAAAGAGGCTGGCCACCTTTAGCTAGTGGTATCACGATACTCATTTTCCAATCATTTGGGATTACATTTTGGGCCAAGGATACTGAGAAGAGCACAAAAAGGAAAGTTTTTAGTTTGTCGCAGTGGTTTTTAAGGAATGCCATAGGTATGGAATCAATGACATTGAAAGTGGAGTTCTTTGATGTTTTGATCGCTTTAACCACCGCTTCCAGGGAAATCAAATCAGCATCACGGAGAAAAGCTTGAACTCGGTTGTGGGTGACAGTGGATGCAGCAGGAATCTTTGGGTTGAGATAGCTCTTCAGAGCCAAAGCAAAACAGCTACTCGACCCAGCATTGGCACCAAAGGCACATTGACTGGAAGTTTTGCTATTGTGGAACTTCCAAAACTGCTTTGATGTGATGACATCATTGATTGCAAGTTTCTGAACAAAGCGTGCCTCAATGAAATTCAGATTGTTTTGGTAATCCTTTAAAGCAGCAGCATAAAGAGGGAACAGATTCTGGTTTGAGGGAGGCAGGAAGAAAAAAGGTTTAACATTTTGAAGTATTTTTGGCGAAGACTGGCATTAAACCAAGGTGGGAAGGAGAGATTTCTAATTTTAATTGGATCCCGCCTAGGTATAAAGTGATCAATGGTCAAAGTGCAAACTGTCTTGAATTCAGTCCAGAGCTGGTCAACTATGGGGTCAAGATTACAGAAGTCAAGCAGAGCAAAGTCAAAGTAATCTATCGACAGCATCCCTGTCATATTTGTCAAAAAGATATGTGCGGCCAAGGTCACTTTGGTGGGAAGGGGAGGGGGAGGTGCACAACAATCAACCTGGAAAAAGGCACTTATCATAAAAGTGGTCACTCATGCCTATAAAGGATTTAATTGACATTGCTGTTGATTGTGGACAGTGAAAAATAAGATCAATAGCTGTTCCAACATTCGGCTCAAGCATGTCAGGGGTCGAGTTACAATGTTCACAGCCTGACTCAGAGAAAACCTGTCACATAGGCGTTGCAATCCTTCTGGATAAAACAGTCTGCAGGACAAGGGAGGACATTGAGGTTGAAGTCACCCATGATGAAAATTGGCGAGCTACAACCAAGCGGATGTGACTGCAGGCATGGAGTGATTGCTGCCAGGAACTCTAAATAAATTGCAGTGAAGCAGTTTACGGACTCGCTGGGAGGTCTATACAGCAGCAAAAGATAGGCGGGAGGGTAAGAAAATCCAAGAGAAACTACAATAAATTCAAATGCTTCGCTGCTATAAACAAGCTTGGGCTGCAGGGAATGTTTCACTCCCAGGAGTACCCCTCCACCAGTTCTCAAGCGATCTCTACGAAAAACTATATATTTTTGGGGAAGAATGTCATTTTCCGTGCACGAATCATCGAGCCAAGTCTCTGTGACAGCCACACAATCAGCATCGATAGAATCGAGAATGGGCCGCAATGCATAACGCTTAGGAAGGAGGCTACGAGAATTAAAAAGCAACAATGAGAGGGTGAATTTTATACTGAGCCTATCAGAAGGAGAAATTCTATTCCGAATAATGTTCACTCTATGAGAAGGAGACTGGTTAACTTCAAGAGGTGGTTCATCAGGAAATGGGCCAGAGGTTCTCGCGCCGAAGCGGTAAGTAGATCCCTCCGGCCCATTTCCATCATCGCTCATACTTTTCCCCGTGATTCCGATTTGATTTCCACTGGAAGTTGTGGTCCGAGCAATCAAAACCTCAAAGAACTCCACTTTCAAACTCATTGATTCCATTCCCATGGCAATAAACGTGACTCGATTTAGACGTGAAAGTGGACGCAATAAACGTGACTCGATTTAACGACTGAGGATATATGGATTGTCCTGTTATTCCTTCCTGTGATGTCCTTGTTTTTTTTCGTGGTGAATGGGCGGCTTTCAAATTTTCCAAAAATCCCTTGATCCCTTTTCCCCCTCATGGGTCCGAAAAATCCATCAAAAAGGATAAAATCCCTCGAATTAACGCCACTGCGGCCACACAGGGGGGAAGACTGGGAGAACCGGCCGTTTGCCTCGCTCATCGAATGGTCACGTCACGTCCACGTCTGGCACTCGTGACTCGACCGACTCGATCACTCTCGCTGGTCAGTGGTCACTCAACTGGTCTGGTTTTCAAATTTCAAAATGAAAATTTCGGCAGACGACGAATCGTGGCGCATTTTGCCGAAAAGAAGGCATCATCCTTGCGTCTTGTCTTGTCTTGTTCAAAAAACTTTGAAAATTTCGGCAGACGACGAATCGTGGGGCATTTTTGAAATTTGTGATGCAGAAACGATCGGCGGTGACTGACGACAAGACAAGACAAGACGTAAGGTATGATGCCTTCTTTTCGGCAAAAAACCCACAACCTAAAAATTTACTCTCGAAAAAAAAAAAAAAACACAATAAATGAGAAAAAAAAAAAACACATTTCACTCACTCACAAAACCCCAGCGCAACACCAAAATTACCATACCTACATTATAGAAATACCTAACTAACCACTATCTAGCCCCCAAAAA
>JASGXE010010363.1:0-16530 GCA_030068105.1 Sinentomon sp. SZTP_YWyxl | reverse complement strand
AGTGTTCAAAATCAGCATCACGAGATCGGGTACAAATTGACGGTTGCCACTAACCTGGAGTCGGGGAATTTTTTATTCTCCTGGAAAACTTGGAAAGGTCGGGGATTTTGCTGATGGAATGGATAGTCAGGGAATTTGTTACAGTTGGAGGAGTTGAAGGGGTCAACAAATGTTTACCTGCTATCTTTTTTTTTTGTTGTCGTTTGAATTGATCTTTTTGCTGTGGTTGTCTTTCATGACATTTTGTTGAGAGGGCGTCGGCCTGCAATAAATGGACGAAACGCCTGTTTACCAGCAACCATTCCCATTATCTGGGCAGCTATGGACAAAAATAATTATCAGTTAACCCATAACCAACCTGGGGGATAGCTAGACGCATCTGGATGGGAATGTTTTAAACCGTTTGCCATTTTCAAACCAATTTTTCAAGTCGTTCGGATGGTAGGAAATTGGCCCCAAATTAGTACCATTGTAATTTTTCCTTCACAGGCGAATTGCAAATCTTCTGAAGCAGACAAAGGGAAAAATCGAGGTGGGTGGAGAGACGGATGCGTCTGACCGTTTCGTCAGTCCGACAATTGTCACAGGTGTCGGGCCGGATGACGCCCTGATGGCAGAAGAGCTGTTTGGTCCAATCTTGCCGATAGTCAATGTTGACGATGCGTACCAAGCGATACAGTTCATCAACAACCGGTTAGGATCATGTGTATATTTTCTGTTTTCCAGGAAACAGTGGCGCCGACAGCTCTTTAGGATTGGGGGGGATGCGACGAAGAAGGGCAACAATTTTTAGGGACATGGGGGCAACATCGGAGTAATGTGCAAGGAAAAGAGCAATGTTGTTCCCGAGGAAGTGTTGCGCGAAGCACAATGCCGGGGGAGGGGGTGTCCCCCTCCCCGAAGGGGGAAAATGTTTGAAAAATGGAACCTCGAGATGTGCTCAGAATTCGCAATTTTTGAAAAAACTGGCCAAGCTTTTGTCTCAAGCACCATCTGCACGCATCGATTGAATTGACGTGTACAGGACTATATCCACGATTGTAAACAATCTTATTGCATAAAATTTAACAGCGCGTTTCTTCATTGCAAATGCCGACTTCCAAGTTCCAACTGGTATGAACACAACACAAAACTTGCCGAAATACCGATTGACAAAAATTGGCCAATTGAGGGCATCGTGGGGATAATTATAGGTGTTCAACAAAGGGTATATTAACGGGGGATGAGGCAAGGGCAACAATCCCCCCCCCCAGAAAATAGCCCTTTCCATTATTGGGGGGATGCATCCCCCAACCCCCCCATGATCGGCGCCCCTGCCAGGAAAAGGGTGTTTGCCTGAGTGTAATCTTTTGGTAACAACGGTTTGGGAGACCAGCACATCAACAGGCAGGTCTTATTTGGCTAGAATAATTTTCCTTTTTTATTTTGGGGTACCTAGAGAGAACGGTTTTGCAGAGGGTACGGGGCATAACCCCCGTGACTACATTCAGCAGTTGTTACAAAAAGGGGGGCCATAGAAATTTTAAATCAGTATTTATCAACCGGGTTTCATTTTTGTGAGCATGTTTTGGGGCATCACAAACAGGTGCATGAAAACTTTAGCCTCCCAGCTCACCTGGTGAAGGTTTGGCAGCAATTTGTTTAAAAATCTCCCTCCGGATCTTTCGATCGGTACCCTGTAAAAGTAGCGGATATTTTTAAAAATGTGAGCATGCAAAAATGCCCAGAATTTCATGAAAAATTGAATGACAGGGCGAGCCACCGGGATGTGACAACCTTCAGATGGTAATGGTAAAGCCCAGATGTTAAACCGGACTTGTGTGTTAATTTACCAGTGTGTGATAACTTGCTCATTTTTCTTCTTCATTCAGAAAGGAGAAGCCGTTGACTCTTTATGGATTCACAACACGGAAGGACACCATCAAGCAGCTCCTGGACGAAACCAGTGCTGGAACAGTTTGCATGAACGACACAATTTTACACCTCTCAAGTTAGTAGGTACCTAAGAGATCGCCTTCAGTTTTGTGATGACCTTTGTGCGCCGTTCAGTGGGCATTTATTTTCTGCAGTGGGAGATTCTGTAGCGAGGAAAAAATCTCCACAGAACGATTTTCCCACAATGATTTCTTCATGAATGGATTTCACCACAGACTCCTCTCTCCATCGTTTTGGTTTGAATTTGCCAATTGTTGTGATGAGGCTGGAGGATTTCATCGGTTACCATAATTTTCACTCCCCGCTGCATGAGAAACATTGGCGGCATGGACATATTCCCCACTGCAACTCTCTCTCAAATTCAATTAAGACGGATGCATCTTTCATTGCAATGGTGAAAAAGGAATGGATAAGCATTGTGCTTATATAGAAATCAAATTTTCACAACACATCAATCCACTGAATTGGCTATCGATTTGAACCTGAGGGGGGTTGCAATTGGGAATGACAGCCGAGGGTTTTGTGGCTTCATTGAAGCTAATTCGCCAAGAAGCGCATGACCTATATACATCCTTTCGTGATGGCTTCAGGAAGGTGAAGTCACAGTTACAGTAAACGATGTGTCGTTTGAAGTCCTTCACTGTGATTTGAGGCCGTTGTTGGATCACATGTCAAGTTTTACTGACTATGTTTCTGAGTTTCGACCTCTGCACCGGAGTGTTTCTTCGTGTGATCATGCGACATGTTTGCTGCCGTTGGTGTTGTGCGAAGATCCAACAATGGCCTCAAATCAGGTGATTGTTTACAGCGATTGTGGAATGGATCGTCGCACGAGATACAATTTGAAGTCCTTGATTTGAAAAAAGTCCTATTTTTCAGGGCTACAATCCAATTTTCCCCATTGCGAGGACAAGACCTGCTTCTGGAAGTTGAAAGCATTGCACTTTCGTATCTTTAACCTAGAGAAATCATAACATCTATTTTCTTTGTTTTCTTTCCAGTTGACTCATTTCCTTTTGGAGGCGTTGGAAACAGTGGCATGGGTCGTTATCATGGTAAATATTCCTTCGACACATTCACACACGAGAAGCCTGTTTTGATCAGGGACTTTTCACCTATCACAGAGAGCCTCGGAAAGTACGTGTGTTGTCGTAATTTTCTGTATCTATATTCGCAGTTGCTATGTTGTTAGATCTTATCGTATTGTTTTCATTGGTGTGGTGCATCGCCATTTACGTATGTCTTAAGCCAAATTTGCAATTAGGCATTCATTCATTCTCACAGCACGTTCATTTTCACAAAACCCATTTGCAGAAGTTTGAGCATTTTTGCGTCCCATTTACAAAACGAGGATTAATCGGCGGTTCGCCGCGATCCGCGGATCGACGAGTGGTGATCTGGTTGACCGCGAACATTTGGAATCAAATCGATACTGCGAATGACAAGGTCAACCATATCGCTGCTCGTCGATCCGCAGATCGAGGCGATCCGCCGATTAATCCTCGTTTTGGAAATCGGCCGTTGGAGACTTTTTTGGCGATGGAGCCCAAACCCTTAGAACATCTTGCCCATTCATGTCTGTAGCAATAGGGGTTAAAAATCCTGGATCCGATGCAGTTAGGATGTTGACGATCCTTGGTATTTGAAGGGCATTTTGTTAACTACTGTTCAGATCACCCGTGGTTGGGGTCTTGGATGGCCAGACCAGTTTAATTCTACAGGGTTCCCACAGTCAGGGAATCGCAACAAAAGTCAGGGAATTGCTCAAAAATGTGCTAAAAGTCGTTAAAATCAGGGATAATAAGGATCGAGGAGCCTAAAAAATGATCGAGAAACAAAATTTAGAGTCCAAAATGAACACCAAAAATTCTAAATTTCTTCAGGTTCTCGGGGACTCCCTACCTGGTAGAAGCAGACGCCCTGTCCATTGGAACCTCGCTGGGGCTTTGACCCAGACCCCGTAAGGCCTGCGGCAGTTTTTGGCATTTGACAGCAACACTTTAGAAGCACTAAGTGACACTTTATTTCGGTAGGGTAGAAAAATGGATTAGCAAAGGTCAGGAAAATCAGGGAAATGGATCGGCAAGAGTCAGGGAAATGAAATTCCAAAACGTTGTGGGAACCATGGATTCATTAATTTTTTATTTTAAAATGTAGCTGGCTGTCTCCTTGCAATGCTGTTCGTTGCCAAAAGTCCTTTTTTATGCCCTGCTGCTGGTAAGTAGACACAAATTAGCCATCCATGACTAATATTTTACGCAGAAATTTGCTGACTTTCAAAACTGGGGTGTGCCGTGGTTGCAGGTTCACGTCCTGCACCCTGTAAGGGAGATCGGTCGACCATCTGACGACTAACTGATTCCCCCGACCAAGATAACCACAACCTTCTGTTTGTGTTGTCCTTGTGCCGTTTTTGTGCTGTCTTGTCTCGTCCCCCTCTTTTGGAGTTGCCAGCAATCTGTCAACCTGGAAGGAGTTATTTGTTGTATGCTTTGTGTCACCACAATACTCCACTTACCACAGGCCGGCTGCGGCCATGAGTATTGCATGGCGGAAATCAAATCAATCAATTTGCTGACTTTCAAAACTCTATTTTTATTTCAGGGGTAGTGCTTGTATGTAAAGCCATGTTTGGGTCCTTCTGTTTTTGGCCTAAGGCTGTACATTGAAACATCATAGCCAATTATTCAACTTGTTTTTCAGAGCAAGATATCCTCCGTACAGTGATCAGAAAATCAAATTCATGAACTTCATGCTGAAGAAAAGGCAGGGTCTTGGAATCAGCTGGAAGACTGTGACCCATTTGATTGCATTTGCTCTTGGAATAATTGCCATATTCACACTGCAAGCTGCACAGTCCAAGGTTGGTTAATGGTTGGTTTGGGGGGACCAGGGAACAGTTTCTAATAATTGTTTCGGGAATTAGGATTATCACAAGCGAAACCAATCAAATAGTTCTCTGTGAACAGTGGCTGGAAAATTGGAGATAGGTATGTATGTGTGACATTCAGGTATTTGGGGTCATCCATAAGTCACGAGGGACAACCTCGAGCTCGAATGGGCAAGGTGTACCTATTTTACATGCCTGGAACTGTCCTGCTAATACTTTGGACTTTCCTTTGACCCAAAAATGGTTATTTTCACTGGGTTTAGACAAGTGAATTGAAAAGCATTTTTTTTACCATGAAGTCAAAAATATTCGGATGATAGTGCCCATCAAGGAAAATAAATCCCACCCACTCGGCGTCATCCTGGGACTCATGAGCGACTTTGTATGTTGCCCTTGATGGTTAGTTTTGACAATTTCATCTCATAGTTGGAAAAGTGCCACAAATAGGCCGCTAACCGTTTGTAATAATTTGAAAATGGCGACGTTCCGACCCCGTCAACGTGGGGCTTTGTCAAGCAAAAGTTCAAACAGATCTCCTTCACTGCTGCTCTGAGACTGGATGAAGATGAGCTGGGATGGTTGTTGATGTTGGCTTGTGTTTTCTGAAGGGGTGAGGCGTGAAGTGTGGGGATTTGGTCGGTATTCTGGTGCGGAGATGGTGGTGGGGACAGGAGGGGGCGGGTGATTGTTATGTGGGGTCAGTGCAGAATTCGTTGGAGTCCAGGGAAAAAATCTTCTGTTGGGATCTCCAGATTTTTTTCTCGTTCGAGTTCTGACAACGTGTTTCGCCCCACATTGACGGGTGCGAAACATCGCCATCTTCAAGTTATTACGAACGGTTTCTGGCCAGTTTGTTTATTTATTGTTGACGAACTTTTTGGTGACATTCTGAATCTGTTATTTTTGCCAAAATCACAAAACAAATGCATCTAGTCACAAAAAAGGACAGCAGATTGTACATGATTTTCATTGGGCTCCCCTAAACTAAAACTCCGCGACCCCGCAGCCCATCCTGAACTGTGCCACTTGCCAGAACATGCAGAATTCCTTTGTGTTGGAATATGGCCTGCCGCGAAATGAATATTGCAATTCCTTTGCCGAATTTATGTTTTCTGAACACATTGACACACTTTTGTCAGAAACTGGCCCAAGAACATTTCGTTTTCCCTTTCGTTAGGTAGGTACTGAAGAATGAAAATAAAATTATAACTCTTTTTTACAATCTATTGTGATATCCCCTTAGGAGTAATTCTACCTTGTGTAAATCCTCCCTCTGAGACCAAGTGGATGCGAGGTCTCCCAAAATCCCCCCATTGGAGCACTTAATGCAGATTATATCAAAGAATTCAGTAGTCTGGAATACGCCTTGATTTGTGTTAAAATTTGCTCCAAAATTTTCCCTTTCTATAGTGTTAATTTCGGGGTGTGCCGTGGTTGCAGGTTCACGTCCTGCACCCTGTAAGGGAGATCGGTCGGCCGTCTGACGACTAACCGATTCTCCCGACCAAGATAACCACAACCTTCTGTTTGTGTTGTCCTTGTGCCGTTTTTGTGCTGTCTTGTCTCGTCCCCCTCTTTTGGAGTTGCCAGCCATCGGTCAACCTGGAAGGGGTTATTTGTTGCATGCTTTGTGTCACCACAATACTCCACTAACCGCAGGCCGGCTGCGGCCATGAGTATTGCATGGCGGAAATCAAATCAAATCTATAGTGTTAATTTCATCCTTATGCGTTTTTGTTTTCCAACACTACATTTTTCAGTTCGGTTAATGCTGCACCAATGAAGAAGGCTGATCTGTTGTCAGATTCAACATCTGTGGACGGACGTAACCGGTGTTGTAAATTGATGAAGCACTTGTCAAGAGTATCAACTAAACTCCAAATCTGTTGATCAGCTGTTTCTTTCTTGTTCAACATTCTGTTTTTCTTGCTTCAACAGAGTTACGTTAAATTTGTTGTGTCTCACAGCTTTTTTGTTTTTCCGTGAACACTATTGTGCGGGCAGTCCGGTAACAGTGTGATGGAAAACTTGTATTTCTCTGTCTCTATCTCGCTGCCAAGCACGTTCTTGCCCTCCGACAATCCTCAAGTGGGTGTTGAAAAGCACTGTTTTGTTCAGTTTTTTATTTCACATTAATTCTCTGCATTTTGCATCGTTTATAGCTTTTCCCACAATTATTGTTTCTGAAGCACGATTAGGAAAGTCTAGACTTCTTTTTTTTTTTTTTTTTTTTTTTAGTAGCACTCGCAGATGATATAGGCCGCTTAGCGACCTGCAAAACTGAAGTTTGTGGAGTTTGCGAAGAAAGCAGTCGTATTTTTTTTTTGAAAGTAAAGTGTCGGAATTTCGGTAAGCCATAGTCATGTTCAGGCATGTTTAAAGAGCCATTTTGTCAACAGTCTGAGTTGTCCGATAGTTGCCATATCTCTTGTCCCCGTTACTCAACGGATACCTTCTTGCCCGTTTCCCCGCTTTTTGCTTTTTAGTAAGTGACTAAATTCCGCAGCCCTTTCTGCACCCATTTGGCTCTCTTTCGTTTTTCTCTCAGTTTGATCTTTCCAGCGATTTATTGTTCTCAGTAATGCCTTTATAATTGTATTTTTTTTTCACTTCTTTTATTTACTTTTTGTTAATGGTGTAGATAGTGGGGGTTTCCCCAAGTTGGCGGTGCATCTTGAAAATGTTCTAAATTGTACAAAATTGTGAATATATTACTGGATATAGAATAGTGTACCAAAACAAAAAAAACTGCTAATAGTGTTGGATTTTCACAGTGCACTGTGTAATGATTGGTGTCGTCAGCGTGACCAGTGAGTGTGTGTGTTTTTTCTCAGGAGAACATTACTTTTGTGGGTGCGTGGTTACTGCAGAAGTGGGGCCACTTTCCGGTGGATGGTTGAAGTGCCTTTTTTGCCTGAATCCAGTGCAAGATGTTTCGATGTTGGTGATTTTCTTGTCGGTATGGCGTACTGACATTGGTTGAACTTTACAGTCAGCAGCGACTTGTGGATGCTGGCACTTCGGTGATGTGTTTCGGGTCTAAATAGCGGCTATCAAGCGGTAGGTGGACAACAAGCAATAGGCGGACCCCAACCGTTAGGTTGACAATTTGATTAGGTTGTGAACCTGAACTGGCCAAACCCTTTGCTAACTTAAATTTTACAAAAACTAATGAATCGTAATCCAACTGACGAATTAGTTATTGGGCAGTAAGGGTAAACTGTTGCAGGTCGAGTTTGGTTGGCATTATAAGAAATAACTAAAATCATAGATATAACAAAGAAATAACGAAAATCACATCCCGGAAGTTACATTACGCCAATGTGGCTGACGACTGTGAAGTTTTACCCCGGCGTCATGCTGATGGCACCAGCAGTCCAGTCTCGGGAAGATGGACTCCGCCAAGAAGGCCGCCCTGCATTTTGCGAAATATCTCACACGTTCAGGAAATGTTCGAATTGGCAGAGTTTCTTTCCATGTCATGTCGTCAGACTATCATATCACATATGCAACAGATTTTTTACCCCTTAAAAATTGATAGTGCAAATAAAACTTGCAAGTGCATGGAATTTGACGGAATCTTTTTTGAAATACAGGGCTGCAGATTTTAGAATTTTATTTACACCACGGGGCAATGTGATTACCAATTTAGCATATGCTGCAAAACGCATCGAATGATGGAATGCATTTTGTGGTGCTTATGGGATTGGGAATTGCACTGATCTGTGCGCAAAAGGTCTGGAAATATGTGCCATCGTGCGGCATTTTTTACGATTCTGATGTATGTAATTTGTTCTTGGCTGTCATCCTTTTGCGGAACAATTCTGAAAGAAGGTTGGAATGTTTTCTGGCCCACATTTGGCGAAAAACATAAGCAAGCTCGCATCCACTGCTAGAAATCCTCATCTACAAGTTCTGCGTGCACCAGTGACTACTGCTTTCCACTTTCCGGTGACAAAAAAAATGTCTTGCACAAGAATTCTTGTCTTTCAGCAGCGTTTTGAGACCTTTCTCTCTTGCTTTTTATTACACTGGGAAGGACATAATACTCGTAAAATACTTGTAAAAACGACGGATGCCAAATCTTTTTGCTGGTTGAAATGCGCAGAAATGCGACGTTTCGCTCCCGCTTCATGGAGCTTCTTCAGGCAAACACAGAGGAATGACTGGCGTCTGAAAAGCTCCACAAAGCGGGAGCGAAACGTCACGTTTCCACGCATTTCAACCAACAAATGGATTTAGCTGTTACGTCATTTTTACAAGTATTTTTACTTGCATTGTTTTCTTATATTCCCGTTCAAGGTGCTTGTGTTGAAATTCCACTGGGCGTATTGGGAAAATGCTGAAATCCAGTTTTTTTCAGTTAGTTTTTTTACCAGTTCTTTTTGCCAGTGTTGTTGTTTTTCGTGGCTGTGTTGTTATTTTATTGTGATGCAGAGAATGATATTTCCGAACAGTTATTTTTCCGTAGGTACGTTTTCTTCTTTGGCTTTTTATTAATCCATGACGAAAAATTCTAGTTTTTGAAGTTCGTGAATTTTCGGCAGTGTTATGTTGATCAGTGCAGTTTTGGATATTTGTCTGTTGTCTGGGAGGTGACTATTTTTTTTGACAGGCGCTTCATCCCTAATTCGGGTTTTCCCCTGGGCTACAGTTCCGAGGAATGCTTTGATGATCGTGATCTTCACACAACTGCAGGTGGTTTAATTCAAGAGCATAATTGATTGACCTCAATACGATTCCTGCTGTAACATTTGAAACTTCGGCAGATTTAGCAACAATGATCAGATAATGTCCAATCTAATGGCGACACTGACTCATCCAGAACAATTTGGTCCTTTTTTCCACCCAAGCACAGGACAGATTCAAAGCTCATATCTTTTTGGCAGCTTGAAGGTGAGAGTTGTACTGGGTGGTCGAAAAGTCTGTGATTAGATGGGATAACAGTACTTTGTCATTGTGAACTGTCTTTGTTTGGTAATTTCACTTGGGTATTTTTTGGGTTTAATTGTACTGTAGTAGCAGATTGGCAAATGGCATGACTCATGAGACTGCAGCAGAGTACACACCAATAATCGCACAGAAAGAGTGGAAAAATACCTGACAAAGTATTTTGGCCCACCCTGTGGCATGATGTCCACAATTGAATTGATGAGAATTTAAGTGCTATAGTTTTGGAAGAAAGGGGTCAAGATTACCTTGGTTGGGCTTTGTTCGGCCCGAATTCCTGCACCTTTTAAGGTTGCCCCCAATCTGGAAAAACTGGAATGCCAGGGGATTTTTGGTGGCCATAGCAACTCGGGGGTTTTTGGACGATACCATGGGAAATGACCCTCCCAAATTTTTTTATTTTGCCTAGCCTGGAATCGAGCCCTTCCCGCAGACCAGACTGACCATCCAATTAGGGTTACCAAAGGGACCGGTGACTGGGGCAGAACGAACTGAGGCAGAATTTTTGCATTTTTGGAAGCTGATTTTTTTCATTTCTGCGGGTTAGGTTAGGTCAGGTTAGGTTAGGTTAAGTTAGGGCAGGTGTATGCTACCACCTCCAAGCAAAAATTCCCTCCAAAACTCCCTCCTTTGTCCAATTCTACCTCAGTCCAATTCTGCCTCAGTCCACTTCTGCCTCAGTCCGTTCTATCCCAGTCCCCCGATCCTTATCCAAAGAGAGTTTCAGGAAGCAATTTTTGCAATAACCTTTGGCTTTGCCCGCAAGACCTCACACCACAGGCACTATCCTTGAATCCCTCCATGTCCATGGTTGAAATTATAACTCGATCAGTGCATTACCCCCTGTAATAATTGAATTGCGATGCCTCTGGGTGCAGGCACCCCTCTGAAGCCCTGGAAAACTGGGGAAATTATTCCAAGAAATTTGGTTGTAAACCTGACCTTTGGGGAATGCTCAGCAAAAGGTGTTTAGATTGTTCCTTCCTACCACAAAATAGACGCCTTTGGATTCTCAGCCATTCATTGCAATTTTTGAAGCCGTGCAGGTCTGTCAGAAAAATTTTCCAAGATAAAATTGCATCTCTCCTTTAGGGGGGTACTCTTGTGTATTCGTTCGACAGGTCAGACTTGAAAGAATCACCGTAACCTTGCCGTGGGTTTGGACTTTTGGCGAATGCCCCCCTGAAACTGAAAGGACTGATAAATGAGAAGAAAGTCTTTCTATATGTCGTCTTGTGATTGATTTTTGATTATTGATTGATTGAAGAAACTGATATGTTCGATTATATTTTCTATTAAATTTTACTGTTTTTCTTGGCGCAATTTTCCGATTTATTCTCATTTCTTTTTCCAAAATTTTTCCACTAAACAGATTGGAGTGTTGTTCTCTGTGTTTTCTGGCTGACAGAACTCCTTTTTTTTCTCTTGCTGAAGAGGTAAAGCTCTTGCTCTTGTACTAAATAGCTCTCCCGAGCTTGTAATTTGGCCCATGAGCCACAAAAGCCGTCCCTTAGACAACCTTCTCTTGGTGAAGTTTCCCCAGGCCTGAGGCCCATGAGCCACAAAAAGCAGTACCCCAGATAACCTTCTCTTGGTGAAGTTTCCCCATGCCTGGCAAACTTCGGGGCAAGCCTGATCCCTCCGAAAGCAGAGTCGTACATTAATCCCAAATTTGATTATATTTCCCCATGTTTCGAATTTCCTTCTTGGATGTTATCAAACTTCGCCAAATGTGGAAACATCTGAACACAACTCGAAGTCTCCTCGACTTTTTCCTTCTGTTGTCAGGTTTCCTACAGACCTTGAAAATCGGAGAAAATCTGTGTGTGACATTTTCGTCTGGAAAGTCTGGGTTGTCGGAAAAGTTCATATTGGGTTCCGGGGAAATGCCATCAGATGACTCCCACAAGAGGCATAGTTCGTGTAAGCCATGTGCTGAAATGTGTCCGAAGATCAAAAATCGATTTACCGATAGTAGGTACAGTGTAGGATTAAATAATGTATGCATCATCTTTATGAAGACTGCCCAGCAGCCTTGGTGGCAGACCTGCGACTGGGAAAAGGATAAAGGAAATCCCTTTTCCCTGCTCGATGATTGTGAACTGCGTCTATTCTATACTGCAAATCTCTATGACAGAGTTATAACCAACAAAAGAACAACAGTTTTGAATAGTGGCTGCAGAATTTCTGTACTCATACGCGTAGAAATTGCATCTCGTTAAGATTTAGCAAAAACTCCAATCTGCAGAAATTAAAGATCCTCTTTTTTACCGAGAGAAAAAATTTTATAACCGAGAGAAAAAATCTGACATCTCCACAAAGCTCTGTTGTATGGGAAAAACACATGTATGGTTACATAAATTCCGCCGCTACAACACAATGATTTTCATGTGAGGATGATAGATGGCCAGACAGATGGGGATGGTGAATGCTGTGGAAGGAATTCTTCTTCAGAAATTTTCTTTTCGGAAGATGGATTCACCTAAATGTTTCACGGTTTGGTTATCACCAGCCGGAGATGGACAAGTCAACAATGTTATGCTTATTTTGAAAAATTTGGATCGTTGATAAGTTTCCGAACTACAGGGTGTCCCAAAAAAAAGAATACTGAAACTCCTTTCAGAAATTTCTGCCTTGTAATCTATCTTGTCTGTCCCTCGCCGCACGTTTTTGGTTGCTGTCTTTCTTTTTTGTTTTGTTATTGTGTTCTGCAGGTTTTTCTTGTGCTTCAGGTGGCTTGCCTCTGTGCTCTAGTGACAATGGTCCAATTCATCGTTCCTGAGCGTGTTTTTCTGGTGGAACATTATTTTCGGAGTTACGGCCAAGGTCGGCAACGACGGCCCCAGTGTAAAAATGTGCTGTGATGCTGTCCAGGACACCTACCACAAAGAGCCTCCCACAAACCGCAACCTCCTGAAGATGGTGGAGTTGTTTCGGCAAACGGGGTCGGTGCAAAACCACAAGGAAGGCCACTCCGGGCAGACCGATGAGAACGCCGAACGGGTCCAGACTGCTGTTGACCCGAAGAAAAGTGTGAGGCGGAGGTCTCTGGAGATGCAGCTTTCCCATTCCAGTATGCACAGGATACTGGAGGTTGGAGCCTTTCCGTATCGCATTCAGATGATGCAATCCCTAACCACTGCTGATTTCGGACAGCGGCGGTTATTTTGTCAATGTATGTGAGTTGGCTCTTCACGTGGAAGATCCTGCTTTCCAATTATTGTCAAACGTGTGGTTCTCGGGACGAGTGTCATGAGCATTTGTCTGGGCACTTTAATCGGCAAAACGCACGCTTCTGGGTTTGTTGTTCTGCAGGCAACACAAGAGATATGAGCAACCTTTTTGAGACAATGACTTGTTCAGATTTTGTGGATCATCGAAGGGCCCCAAAATTGCCCGTGGAGATACTGATCAGAGTTAGCCGAGATGAATTTCTGTGGCCCCCGTGGGCCGTTTTGGCGTGAAAGGGGCCCGAAAAAACCTCGCATTTTGTTCGTTTCGGTGTCGGCAACAGTTCACATTAGATATTGACACACCTTTTAGACTCCACCTGCCTACATTTGGAGCAGCAAAGTTCACGGACATTTTCGAAGAAGAAATTGTTGATTCAAAAAAAATTGTTGTTTCCCTTTTTCCGCACAAAGGCCATTTTGTTTCCATATCCAAAAAGAAAGAGGGACAGGCACAGTTCTGAACACTTGCCAATGTTTGAAGTTGCCAATTTCGGAATCGAGCGTCTGTCAGCAGGTTGCGTTGCGATGTTTCTCAACAATGAAAGTCACCCATCCTGTCACCCAAACACCCAACTCTCACTTTCGATTGCTTGTTGTCATCCTGTTCGTTGGGGTCCGCCTCTCCGTGCAACAAATGGGCTCCTCTGTCCGCCTCTCCGTGCAACAAATGGGCTCCTCTGTCCGCCTCTCCGTGCAACAAATGGGCTCCTCTGTCCGCCTCTCCGTGCAACAAATGGGCTCCTCTGTCCGCCTCTCCGTGCAAACAAATGGGCTCCTCTGTCCGCCTCTCCGTGCAACAAATGGGCTCCTCTGTCCGCCTCTCCGTGCAACAAATGGGCTCCTCTGTCCGCCTCTCCGTGCAACAAATGGGCTCCTCTGTCCGCCTCTCCGTGCAACAAATGGGCTCCTCTGTTCGCCTCTCCGTGCAACAAATGGGCTCCTCTGTCCGCCTCTCTGTGCAACAAATGGGCTCCTCTGTCCGCCTCTCCGTGCAACAAACGGGCTCCTCTGTCCGCCTCTCCGTGCAACAGATGGGCTCCTCTGTCCGCCTCTCCATGCAACAAATGGGCTCCTCTGTCCGCCTCTCCGTGCAACTAATGGGCTCCTCTGTCCGCCTCTCCGTGCAACAAACGGGCTCCTCTGTCCGCCTCTCCGTGCAACAGATGGGCTCCTCTGTCCGCCTCTCCATGCAACAAATGGGCTCCTCTGTACGCCTCTCCGTGCAACAAATGGGCGCCTCTGTCCGCCTCTCCGTGCAACAAATGGGCTTCTCTGTCCGCCTCTCCGTGCAACAAATGGGCGCCTCTGTCCGCCTCTCCGTGCAACAAATGGGCGCCTCTGTCCGCCTCTCCGTGCAACAAATGGGCTCCTCTGTCCGCCTCTCCGTGCAACAAATGGGCGCCTCTGTCCGCCTCTCCGTGCAACAAATGGGCTCCTACAGATGTGGGCAGGTGTTCAGGCACGTGGCAACTGTCATCAAAACGGGGACGTTTCCGACAAATATCGATTTCGGTGCGCAGGAGATGAAGCGCTGCGGCGTTGGCGATTGAAAAGGCCTGTCGATATCAAGAGGCAATGAAACTGATGGGCTCACGCAAATGTCACCAGGGTCATACAGGTTTCCCAAAAGTCATTTGACAACCCCAGAAAAGTGCATTGCAGTTTTGAAGCAACTGTGGAAGCTTGGAGTGGAGTTTGTTGCCATTCGAGTGGAAGACACCTGCAGTAGGTGGCCTGCACAACCTTAATTCTGTAGAAATAATGGGTTAAGTCATTTATACGGGGGGACACAATTGCACGGCAACAGGGAAACATTTTCAGAAAACAGCAGTACCCTTAGCCGTGCAATAGTGTCCCCCCTTTGGAACCAGCATACTGCACAGGGCGATTTCTCTGGAGGATGGGCAGTCGGTTGAGATAGGTTATTTGGCGCTTTGGATAGGTTAAGATAAGTAAGGTGGTTCGGTCGTTAGGTTAGGTCAGGTTAGAGTAGGTTAGGTTTGGTTTGGTTAGGGTTCTCTGTGCAGTGTACCTTTTCACAAAAACAACCAAATGAACCGACACTAAAAACAACCTCGACCCAATCTAATCATATCTGACCTGACCTAACCTAATCTACTCTTACCTAACCAAACCTAACGACCTAACCGAACCTACCCAACAAAACTTAACCTATCCAAAGCGCCTTATTAACCTATCTCAACCGACTACCCACCCTCCAGAGAAATAAGGCACACCCTGTGCCGTATGCTGGTGCCAAAGGGGGAACACTATTGCACGGCTGAGGGTACTGCTGTTTTCTGAAAATGTTTCCCTGTTGCCGTGCAATTGTGTCCCCCCCCGTATAAATGACTTAACCCGAAATAATAGTCCCACAAGATTCAAAACTTGCAAATAGCAGGGATTGTCTGTCAAGTGACTTTTGGGAACTCTGTTTTTTGGCAACCACTTTCGTTTATCTCTTGAATTAAAAACGTTCATGCCAACCACCTCTCTCGGAGGTGGTTCATGTTGGCCAGTGCAGATGCTTGCTTGCGCTCGGGTCCACGTGTGGCGACAGGCACTGTTTTGGCCGGTCGGCCGGCTTTTCGGCCCAGATGAGCAACGGAGCGAGACCTGTGTTTTCTTCTGACTTCTGAGGCAATTTGTGATCCGCTGGAGATCACCTGGTCCGAGCTCATCGCAGTTTCGACCAACCTTCATCGTTATTCAGCATCGCCATCGATGGACGACCCGGCTGTGCATGGTACCTGCCTGCACAGTTGTGTGTGTCCAGTGTCATCGGCCTCGGGTTTCGCCTTGCCCTTCACCAAGATGTTGACCCCGATCTTATCTGATGTTGACCCTGCAAGATGTGGTGGACCTTGATGTTTGCTCCCATGAGTCAAACGACGGTTACCTTTTTGACAACCCAAGCAAATTGATGTTGACCGAAAGAGAATTTTGAGAAATGGCTGGAGCTCGCAAGCTCCGAATGTAATTTTGGTTATGTTGATTTGGGTGGGTTGTTTAGGTTGGTTGGGCGATGGGATGGCATTTGTTGGGATGGCATATGTTGGGTTTGGGTTGGTTTGGCTAGGTCAGGAAAGGTTGGGTTAATGGGTTAGGTTTGTTGCGTTTAATGTGCTTCACGACAAATTCGGAGCTTACGAGCTCCAGCCGCAGTGAATTTTGAGAGAGAAGAGAAAGAATTTCATTTCCGTTGAATGCAGAGAGGAGTTGGACACGATTCTGGGACATTGTTCTCCTTGCGAGCCAAAGGTGTGAAAAAGATCCATGCAGCGCCACCGGCCGTATGGCTGTCCGCTCAAGATGGCAAATGAAGAAGAAGAGTGCTGGTGGCCTAGTGTCATGTCGAGCGCTTTTAAGCTCGGCCTTAATGCTTTCAGTTCACACTTGACCAGCGAACGCTGGCAAAAAATATGGCAGCAAAATGTCAAAAAGCAGAAAACCGAGTTTTGATCTCTGGCGAGAAGTCTTTGCCTTGATGATGTCTGTGTGCGTTGCTGGTTCTTCCAACCC
>JASGXE010010362.1:0-13280 GCA_030068105.1 Sinentomon sp. SZTP_YWyxl | reverse complement strand
CAAAATGTCACACCAATAACAACATGAGGAATATCGAAGGATCTCAATGAGAAATCGCAGGGTGAATAAAATTCCTGTTTGCAGAAACAATCACATGGAAAGAATTCAACCAACTTGATAAAATCAAACATGCTCCAAAAAGAAATCCGCTTCATAAGCTGTTTTCTCCAAAGTACTGACTTGTGCTGCGAAAAAAGCAGCAAAGAGCCTGCCATGTCCAGGTCAGATGTATGGGTTCCTTCAAAAACAACATTCCGACTGCGATCTCTCGAATTCGAGCAACAATTGATTTCCAATGCAAGATAATGAATTAGAAAGGAAAGGACTCCCCTTTCCAATGTAAGATAATGAACTAGAAAGGAAAGTATCTCATTCAACATGCAATGTTTGATAAAGAAGGAACTAGAAGGAAAGGATTCTCTCTATAAGATAATGAACTACAGAATGGAAAGAACATTCTCCTCCATAATGTGAGATAATGAACTATAGAACGGAAAGAACATTCTCTTCCAATAAGATAATGAACTAGAACGGAAAGAGCGCATTCTCTTCCAATGTAAGATAACGAACCAGAACGGAAAGAACATTCTCTTCCAATGTAAGATATTGAACTAGAATGGAAAGAACATTCAGCATAGATCTGAGGGACTTTGACTCAAGGTTTTCATCGAAGGAGGAATAGTGACTAACATCGAAGGAGGAATAGTGACAATAGTGACTAGGAATAGTGACGGTTGGAATAGTGACAATAGTGACTAGGAATAGTGACGGTTAGTCACTATTCCTCCTTCGATGAAAACCTTGAGTCAAAGTCCCTCAGATCTATGCTGAATGTTCTTTCCATTCTAGTTCAATATCTTACATTGGAAGAGAATGTTCTTTCCGTTCTGGTTCGTTATCTTACATTGGAAGAGAATGCGCTCTTTCCGTTCTAGTTCATTATCTTATTGGAAGAGAATGTTCTTTCCTTTCTATATAGTTCATTATCTTACATTATGGAAGAGAATGTTCTTTCCGTTCTGTAGTTTTTATCCAATGTCCAATGGAAATTTTTATCCAATGTCCTCGAGTCTTCGCACTTTGGTTTGCTAGAGCACTTTCGTCATCCCATGAGATGACTTCATCAGTAAGAAAAGAACATTCATCAGTAAGGAAAGAACATTCTCTTCCAATGCAAGATAATGAACTAGAACGGAAAGAACATTCTCTTCCATTGGAAGAAAATGAACTAGAACGGAAGGAACATTCTCTTCCAATGTAAGATAATGAACTAGAACGGAAAGAACATTCTCTTCCATTGGAAAAAATGAACTAGAACGGAAGGAACATTCTCTTCCAATGTAAGATAATGAACTAGAACGGAAAGAACATTCTCTTCCATTGGAAGAAAATGAACTAGAACGGAAGGAACATTCTCTTCCAATGTAAGATAATGAACTAGAACGGAAAGAACATTCTCTTCCAATGTAAGATAATGAACTAGAACGGAAAGAACACCTCTACCAATGTAAATAATGAACTAGAACGGAAAAAACATTCTCTTCCAAAATAAGATAATGAACTAGAACGGAAAGAACATTCTCCTCCAATGTAAGATAATGAACTGGAACGTAAAGAACATTCTCTTCCAATGTTAGATAATGAACTGGAACGGAAAAACATTCTCTTCCAATTTAAGATAATGTACGAGAGCGGAAAGAGCATTTTCTTCCAATGCGAGATAATGAACTAGAACTGAAAGAACATTCTTTTCCAATGTAAGATAATGCACTAGGACGGAAAGAACATTCTCTTCCAATGTAAGATTATGAATGAACTATGTATGTATAGAAAGGAATCTCTTCCATTGGAACAAGATAATGAACTAGAAAACTCAATCTTCCAATTATAGGATCATCAATGAACTAGAAAGGAACGGACTCTCTTTTTCAATGTAGGAAAGTGAACTGGGAATGTTTCATGCATAGTGCACGACGAAATGTGGATATTGAAGATCTTCTTTGTCAGACCACCTTTTCGGAATCTTCTTCAGATCCTGTTTTTAATCTCAATCAACGTTGCATTGTCCAGTTTAATCAAACTCTGTTGCTAATTGGGACCTTTATTTCTATGCTGCTTGACAAAAAGAAAAAAATAAGGAGGTAGCCGAGGTAAATGGGAAAGATAATATATTATGGGAAAGACACATGTATTGGAAAGACACTTGAAATGGAAAAGACACGAAAATGGGAAAGACACGAAAATGGGAAAGACACATAAAATGGAATGGCGCATAAAATGGGAAACACATTCAAGCGGGAATGACACAAGAAGAGGTACGTTCTTTTAATGTGTTTCCCACATTCGCGTTTTGTGAAAATCTGTTAAAGGAGAAACAAGAAGGTCAGCTCTGCGCGTTTCTGAAAATACGATGCTGAAATCATCGCTCAATATCTTCCCTCAAGGATTTGTGAATCCAAAAAAGTCTCTGCAAAAAATGGCCGCCCTTTGCATTGTGCCTTCCTTTGGCTCGTACTGTGCACTGATAGAGCAGAGTATAACCTCAATCAGTCCGGCAAAGGCGGCAATTCATTATCGTCCGAAGGGAGTCCAAACGTCAAACGCAAAGAAGGGGGTTCGCCCCGCACCCCCCCGGCCGGCAATTTCCGACCCTGCAGCAGCAATTGGAGCTTACATGAGTTCTGTCCCTTTTCATCCAGAAACTGGTTAGGCTATAAAGTTTTCCTGGTTCGCTCGCGCTGGCCGCTATCGATCGCCAACCAGGAGGACTGCCATACATCTCAAAGCACAAATCCCCAGCCGTATAAAGCCCATGCTGATGGTCAGGGAAAAAGTTTTTAGACGGTATTAAATTAGTCCGAATAGCCCTAACCTTGCTGTCACTCTTTCGTTGCCCAGGCAACATCCTTCCTGCCCCTTAGGACATAAGCGCGTGATATCATGAGAAAGGGCTTGCTGGCTTTGCAGAGAATCCGGTATGGAAATGATAGTCTTGCAAGGTTTAGGATGAAGGGTGTAGAAATTAATGACCAAAATGACAGGGCTCTAATGGACAAGGACATAGAAGCGACGGAGAAATACATAAAACAGAAACAACCACAGCTGACAAAAGTGACTCAGCTGAACCTTAAGTATGACTTAGTATACACATGCAACATCAAATGCTTAGCTATAATGCATCCAATGCTCAACATCATCTGTTGAAACACATTCGGCGGCGAGATCCAGGCCTCCGAGGTAAGCAATGTTAAAGTGCCATCTACTTTACCTTAGAGGTATAGCAGATGGCAGTTTAACATTGCTTACCTCGGAGGTAAAGTTGCCTGTCAACTGGATCTCGCCGCCTTAGAGCATAATTTTTGGTGATCCTCCGTCTCATCAAATCCTTGGTGGATATTTCCTGGAGCAAATGAGAGCATTTTTTATTGTATAATTCCCGGAAGTCATTGATGTCTGTCATCACCTGCATCGAAACGCAGTGCAATTTAATTCGTCTTATCCCCGTTAGTAAATTTTTCATTTTATTTTAATTATTCACATCAATAATTGCTGGCGAATGTCGAAGCTATACCTGGGCTGCTCCTGGGATCCTTTCTTGGCTTCTGGGATGCTTGAAACTAAGCACAAAGAGTAGTAATGAGAGTAAAGAGTGGAAATAACCATGTGGTTCTGAAGAGAGATGATTAATGGGTCTTCAAGCATCATGCTTGAGAGTTACAAAGCTTGTCTGACGCTCTAATACCCAAGAGTTCACATCCTCATCCTGTTTTGATTTGGGGCCTCTTCTTTATTAAAAAAAATTAGCACAACATTCTTTGCGCTTGCTCAGTATCAAACATCCTGGAAGCCAGGAAATGAGCCCAGGGACACCTGGCATAATTCTAGATGGGCAAGAACAGGCCCTTGAAAATGCCTTGTAAGGCTTAAACTTCGCGTCAGGATTTGAAATGTGGAGATATCTTTGAATACACTCATGACCCGCGTCGAAGCGAGACAGAGTGTGGGCAGTCAATGTGAAAAGACCAAAGAAAGAAAGCCGGAGCGAATGGCAAACAAACTTCTGCTGCAACACAGAGAAGAGGGCTAAGAGCGCTGCCTTGCGGAACACCCTCCAGTAACTGTTAATGACTTAAAAATAAGCACTTTTAAATATTTTACGTTTGACCAAAACAGATGAGAAAGCACCTACCTATATGAGCAACACAAATACGGATGAGGAAGGGGGTGAGAACGCCTTAAATTTCTGAACGGACAGGCTATATGACACAGGATAGAAAGCTTTGGAAAGTTCTGTCGTATTTTACGAGAAAAGTGAAGGTGTTCCGCAACAAAATGTGAATCAAAAACATGAACCATCAACGAACGTTTCTTGAAATTCCGTCTCGAATTTGAAATGCGTTTATATTTCTTGAAATGTTCATCGTTCAGGCCCGGCTAATTTGCATCAATTCTTTCGAGAAACTTATCTGGCAATTATAATTCTTTTTCCACTGTTGCGGAAGCTGCATCCGTCTGTTGAATTGACAATTGAGTTGAACCTGAGGGTGAGTTGTAATGGGAAACACGGCTGATATTCTTCACCCGTTTAGTATAACCAATGTTCCATAACTAAAATTTACTTGATGTCAAATGAAGGTGAAAATCGTTATTTGAACTTGTCGTTTTCTGGGTCTATCTCATCGCTATTTTAACATGATGTTTGCCACGGACTTCGTGTGTCTGCATTGGCAAGCTGAAATACAAATGCATACAGTATTTTGGCTCTACAAACTTGTAACTTCTGTGAGAATGCACGTTGGGAAATTCCCACGGATTATAGAGGTCGATGCATATGGACGGAGTTTGTCAAAAGACAAAAGTCCAAACTTCAAATACGGCACCCAACTTCGTCTGGCGAAGTAGACCATCATGCACAAGTCGCCGGCTAGATTTTTAACTTTAGTTTTCAGAGAGAGATTATCTGCATTTTGGTGTGACCCCGAATTATAAAGAAATTCTGTCAGACAAGCACAGATGAGGCTCTGCCCTGCATCCAAAATTGTACCAAAGTGAAACGAACCTTTTCAATGAAGACGAGAAGCATGCTCTTATTTGTATACGGAGCTTATCAAAAGTCCTCGAACAAAGGCGATATAGTACTGGTTATTCCAACGCCATTTAATTTCAACGGGCCTTGGAGCAACTTCACACCTCACACGAGCGTCATGATGTTGTGCGGGGCATGCTGCCATTGATTCTAAATGGCGCCTGAGTTAAGAATGAACTCATATGTTCGAAGACTTTTGATGAGAAATGTACAGTGTATGTAGCCTACAGCGTTGTACAGTGTATGTACAGTGCCATTCTAAATACCGGGCCATATAGGAGATTTTTTTCAGACTTTGAAGAAAGGGGCAATATTATTCCCCATCTCATATGCACCGCAAAACACATTTCACGAAGGAATGCATTTAACGGCGTTTACGAGATGGGGAATTGCATTGCTCCGTGCTTCAAAAGCCTGAAAATAATCTCCTATGGCCCGGGTATTTAGAATGGCTCCGTATAGTATCCTGCCACTGTGGGACTCAGCTAAGAAGTTGGCGTCGCGCCGATATTTGTTTATGGGTATTCCCAACTTGAAAGTGCTGCGGATTTGAGAATATGAAATGTGAGGAAGAAAAAAAAAACTAGCCTGTTGCAGTTCAGGGAAAGATCATCGGTTCCAGGTGCTCAAATACTGAACTGCCAGTACATCCATAACATTCCAACTCAGACGCCAACTCAAGAGTGAAAGGACTTTATTCAGCGTCCAATCCCAGAGGAAGATAAGTTCTCAGTTTTAGCTTTAGCATGGTTTTTCATGAAGAATCAGGGGGCCGGGATGAGCAATGGAAACACAATCAAATTCCAACGTTTTTTTTCACGGGAGGTTCACGCCTTAAAAGTGGCCTTCGCAGACCCGAGACACCTGGCCACTTTTCAGTCTCGATCAGAGTCTTTGCGTGAGTCATATAATTTTCGTTCTCTTTATTGATTTTGTCCTTTTTAATTGTTTTGGTTTTGCCTGCTTTATTGCACAGGAGCAGGTAAGTCCGAAAGAAATATACACACTTATCAAAAGTCTTCGAACATAGGCGTTCATTATTACGAATAACACAGGCGCCATTTAGAATCAATGGCAGCATGCGCCGTTCGAGGACTTTTGATAAGCTCCGTAAAAATTGAATTGAATTGAATGGAATTGAATTGAAGTGAGACTTCAATAGGGAAATTGGGGGGCCTTTGGCAAGTCGTCCTTTCTGGCACAATCCATGGCATTCATGATTGGAATTCCCTCTTTCCCAAGCTCCTCGACAGCGCCGATATCCGAGCCCATTCTTTGGCGAAGGCCATGAAATCTCTTGGTTAGATGATCAAAGGGAGAGGTTCAAATCTAAGAGAGGTTCAAATTTGTTCGATTCGATTTCACCTCATTTCGTTGCTGCATTCAGTATTAGATTCCGATTCAGTAAAATTTCGATTTCCTTGAAATGGTTCGATTCAATTCCAATCCATTTTGTAGCATTCAGAAAGATTCCATTCAATTCCATTCGATTCAATCCGATTTCCTTCGATCCAATTCGATTCCGTTCAATTCAATTCAAGATTCATTTCGATTTGGTTCAATTCAGCTCAGCTAGGCTCAATTCAGCTAAGCTCAGCTCAGCTAAGCTAAGCTCATTCAACTCAGCCGAAGCTGCCTGTCGTAGAATAGGATGCTGCTTATTTATGATGGCTAAAAATGTTCCCAACATTCCCATGCATGGCACTCCACGCAGCCAGTCCGGAAATTCTGTGCCCAATCACACGCCTGAAAATTGCATTGAAGCCATGCGCACGGCCCCCCTTCGAGGACAATGAAGGGTGACCTGTTGCCATTTTCGCCGCCACTGTCACATTTTCTTAGGTAACCCTGATGGGGATCACCTGGCCATCGGTGATTCCATGGTCAAGTGCATCAACCTATACACGCAGGGATGCTGCAGTCCATTGTTTTCCGGAGGTTTGATCGAGAGGCAACAAACGCACTAACACCTTTTTGTTTGTCTAGCCATAAGGAACGAACATTGGTGGATTTGAAACTGTGACTGTGCCTCAACTTATGCTTTTTGCCCTTTCAACCCCTTTGGGCCATTTTGGGACCTTTAGGGCTCACAAATCCAGAATGGGGCATTTAAAAAATTCTATCGTTCTATTTTGTTTGTCATGGTGTCCGGAACACCACATATGATTATTGACACACTTTTCAGACTCACCCTGTACAGTAGCGGGCGAATTAATGGTACCCTACATACATGTCAATCTTTCAAACTTTTAGAGAAAACTTTGCGAAATGTGATTGTTTCAGCCTCAAAAAAAGAAATTTTGTGCTGGAAATATGCATCAAATCACTGATGGGAAACCAGTAATCAATGGTTTCGAGGTTTTCACGAAAATCAGTAAAAGGCGATACCATGTAAGGCACCATTAATTCGCTCGCTACTGTACACCAATTATAGAATCAACGGTAACGTGCTACGCAAAACGTCGCGTGTAACGCGTGAAACTGCACATTATATGGCCCCTGTATAAATCTGATCTTTGAAATTTCATTTTTGCTCGAAGTCGAAGTTTCGGTGGACCCTTTATACGCGGACTTTTCAAAAGTCTTCGATCACAGGCGATATTTTAAAGGACTTTTTAAAAATAGGGGCCATCTAATTTCAACAGGGCTTGTGCAACTTCACGCCTCACACAAGTGTCTTGATGTTTTGCGGCGCATGCTGCCATGGATTCTAAATGGCGCCTGGAGTTAATTATGAACTCCTATGTTCGAAGACTTTTGATAAGTGTGTAAATGAGCGCCTTCATCAGCAAAAGTTGTGAGATACGAATATTGATGCGATGACATCAATGAAATAGCTTTGGTGAAATATTTGTTGCTGCCCCCTCGTACTTAAAAAGGGCAAAATAACTCATGGGGTGTCCGTTGGAACTTGGAACGTGCTTTAAAGTTACCAACGAGCTCAGGTGCGAGGAGGTATACCTGCGGTTTTCTATATAGTTTTCTAGTGCTGTGTTTTGTGCGCCTATAGTGCGGCGATGTCCGCGACCGAAGCTGGTTGGGTCGCTTTTATAGTTGGTCCCTTTTTCCGACCCAACAACCAGAACCATAAGCCGCTTGCCGGTTAAACTATCGATCGGTCCATATAGTCCTGCGGGTGGTCAGAGGTTTAGCCTATAGCGAAACTAAAACAAAAACCTGGGCTCGGCAACTGGCCAGCACATCAGGAAAGGACGGCGGTCTCCAAACCGAGTGCGGGTGGGGGAATCGGTGGTTTGCCTGAGCTAGGCGAGCGTGTTTGGGCTCCGGGCAAATCAGCATTTCAAACAGGCACAAAAAGGAATATAAAATGAAAAAGGGAAATGTAAAGTATAACCTTCTACTATAACTTTAAAGCGTGGGCAAAGGGTCAGAGATGAAGGCAAGAGGAGAAGAGTGGATCGAGGTGGGCCAGACGGAGCGGGTTGAGTGCGGGTGGGTCCGATTTTATTTAGGGCTTTACAAACAGGATAGACAGCAAGTAACAAGCTGCAACTTATGGAGCCAGCAGCAGATCCGGGCCATTTTAGCCTGAGTGTAAAGCAGGAGCCATAGGAAGGACAGTGGAATCGCAGGTCTGCTGTTTTGGACCCTTTTAACGGCAGCGACGGAAAACTCGGACGTTATCTTTTGTTTCAGTCCTGCTTTAATTTGTCCACTCTGCCAAACTCCGTGCATTCCAGGAAGACCACCTCGAAATTGAGCAGCAACGGGGAATTTTAGACCTGGAACAGCGAGAAAGGTGAAAACAATTAACAATTGATTTCTTAAACTTGTTTTTTAATTCGGTGGCGAGTTTGCCTTTGGAGTGGCGAGGAAACGACGGCACAGAATGGAGCTTGAGCTCCACCGGTGTGTGGGTGGTCCGTTATTTTTCTTTTTCTTTTTTGCCACTTTCAGTGGCGGACATGCGGGACATGCCACCGAATTGTCAGTATTTTGATTTGTCATTATTTTTACTATATTTGGCAGTATTTTTTCTTCTTGCCACTGTGTTGCCCTAATTTGTGGAGCAAAAAAGATTGATTGATTGATTGATTGATTGATTGATTGATTGATTGATTGATTGATTGATTGATTGATTGATTGATTGATTGATTGATTGATTGATTGATTGATTGATTGATTGATTGATTGATTGATTGATTGATTGATTGATTGATTGATTGATTGATTGATTGATTGAACTCGGGTTAGAGTGGGTAACATGAGGTGCCTGCAGGCCTGTTGATGAGGTTGTTTTCTGAATAAAATGACAATTTGTCTGTTTATTTCTGGATCTGAATTCTTCCTCCTCGTTATAAACGGACCTCTGCTCCAAATAATAAATTTCTCTTCGTTATTATTTTCTTGTTTTTACGTTAAAATTCACTCTTAAGGTTGTTTCGCAATAAATTCGCTCCCATTTTATGCGTGCTCAAATTTCCTCTTTTCTTGCACGGGCTTCAGGTACGAATAAGTTGAAAAAGTTGCCTCGAATTGTCTCGCAGAGTTTGCTCATGGCACGATTTTATATTCTCGTCGCATGTCACTATATTCTCAAAATAAAGTCATTGTAACAAGTTTGATATCATTCCAGACTGGATCTTGCATCCCTGGAACACATTTTTCGTTTTCTTTCATCCGCTGGCCTTGAGTCATAACAAAGTCATTTGTCTCGTGCAGTCAGCACAACACATTTATCCGTATAGTTGTGCAGGTCGATTATTCCAGTCAGTAAGTGGTTACCCAAGTTGCAAAGAGAGAGAAAGAGAGAGTGGAATCAAATACGTATACTTGATGAAGCAATAAAAATAAACGACAAGCTGTTCTCTCCAGCCTGATTATAGATATCCTCAGATATTGATTTCCCGATCGAATGTCTTGCGTTATCGACCAATATCAATGCTAAAGCGGAGCCAAACTTTGTGAAAAATCTTTGTCAGCGGGCACTTTCCAAATAGCAATTACCTATTCCACCAGATTCAGACGGATTTCGTTGCTGTATTTCTTGTGAAACCCTCTTTGCTTTATTCGTACCTATAAATGATGTTGTTGAGCTTTCGACAGGGAAAATATAGTTTTCATGCCGTTTTTATTGACTTTGCAAAAGCCTTTGATATCATACCACAAATACCGCTTATTGTGAAGTTGCGTCGTCTCAATTTTCTATCTGCTGCGATGTTGCGGACTTATCAACTCTAACCTATTTCCGGCAGAAAAGTAGTTGTCAAATGGAAGGTACTGTCTCTTCACAATGGTACTCCGATTCTGCATGGGTTCCATCAGGGCAGTGTTTTGGGTCCTTTACTTTTTTGATTCAAGCAAAATGTTATTTTTGCAAGCGATTCAATGGTGAATTGGGCTCTTTGCAGACGATCTTGAATTTGTATCGTGAAATAATTTCCTGCTCTGCGGCTCTTTTATGTTATTCAAAATAACTTAGTTATTCCAATTCAAGTCTGGCATGTAAGATGAGGAATGAGTATAAATGGCGGCAGGTGTGCCTTCGTGTGTTTCAAATGATTCGCCTACCGACCTACATGGAGAAACTTCTGTGTTCTACAGTGTTTTAAACTTCCAATTTCTCTTCTCGCAATGTTTAAAAAATGTGGCGTTATGTTACTTTTGACATCTCCAGCAATCATTTCCGCATGCATGCAAACTTTAAAGCCATATCAAAAGCTTCAAAATATCCGGGAGCTGCAGTACCAAGAATAAAATTCAGTCTTCACTTCGTATGATGGGCCCTCAAGTTACGTTATCGGAAATAGATTCCATAATTCCTGCACACAAATATTTCAGGACGCGACTATAACGGTCTGTTTATGACAACTTTCGCTATCGCGCGCGCGGGCCGAAATTGTTTTTGAGTTTTCCACATCGCATAATTAGAGCAGAAGCCAGGCCAGAAATGCCCACCACCAGGCTTATAGGCCTGCTGCATGCAGTTACCCGGGTTACGCCAAAAATAAAGGGTCTCCTTTGTATGCTGGATAACAACTCGCCTGGTCGGTTCTAGCCTGGTAGCCAGCTTAGCCAACATCAAGGAAAGTCGCCCTTTGAACTCGTTTTTGGCCGCTTCAGATAAGCACAAACTGGAAACTTTTGTCTCTTTTTCGCAGTTAAATATATCTATCCTTAGAGAGCATGTTGCCTACGCTGAAATAGTACACAAGGTTCATGATTCATTGACATGATGGAAGGACTAATTATATTTTCTCGCAGAAACTTTTTACCAGACCACTGAGATGTCACCCTCGCTTTTTTTCGGAGGTCGAAGACAGCAGCATGCAATGTGGCAGCATCTTTCGCAAATCCTGAAAATAGACTCGAAACCGAAAACAAGATTCCTACGAACTCCTTCACGAAAAGCCTTCACAATGTAGGATAACTAACTCTTCATGTTTGGCAAATGCAAGGGCGTGAGAGATAGGTATACGAATGTGATCCTTTGATCGCGTTCCGTGTGATGGTTTTGTGAAGCCCAAAGTCAGGTCCTCAGCCGATGACTGAGAACAGTTGAAATGCCATGAATCGAATATTTTGAATGGAGTAGGTTGGAGAAATTTCGGTGCTTTTTGCATTGTCGATGGGAACCTGAATGGACGCCTTTGAATTTACCCATTTTTTGCCCATATTTGGTCATTTTCGTGATTAACAAACGGATGACTTCTTCGTTTTTCGTTCTCATTCAGCAATCACGCATCTTCATGATTTTCGTCAGTGGCGATCGTTTTACGAAAAACATTCTGCTGATTTCCGTTGGAACTCCTGGTGGCGTATTTTCGAAACCTACCGAAATCGCAGGTTGCACTGACGTCATTGCAACAAAAAACGCATTTAAACACTACTAACGAAAAATTTTAAGGCTATGTCAACCTGACGTGACCTTTCCTAACCCTTGACCTGCTCTTGGTTTCCGCCTTCCGCCTGGTGTCCCCCAACCGAAAAATGTAAAAAGTCCCCCAGCCAGAAAATCTAAAAAAAAAAAAATAATAAAATCGGTCCCCGCTGGAATCGATCCCCATGCGTCGGATTAGAAGTCCTCAGTGCCTTGACCACCGATGCAGCCGGCGGAATTAGCTTTCGAGTTTGCCTTTGATCAACGGGCTTTCAGAACGTCTGCACTAAAAAATTACGTCAGTGCAACCTGCGATTTCGGTAGGTTTCGAAAACAAGCCTCCTGGTGCAGTTTCATTCTTTTGCACAGAGTTTGACAATGCAAATAGGTCCAATATCCGTGGTTAGCTGTTTTTATTTTCACTTCTTATGTTTAGAAGAGGTAACTAAGTTTCCTCATGTCTGTTGTTGATTGTTGCTTGCTTAAATAAGAGGACATATGCCTGTTTTGGTTAAGACCCACAAAGCTGCAGAGCTCGTTTCTGCAAACCACCAAAACCGTACGGCGTCTCTTTCCAGCTGGACACACTGTATTGTTTCGGAGGTTTCCCAAATGTTGACCTCGCTCAAGCGATGTCTCAGCGTATCCAGTTTTGCGTTCTTCTTGTTTTCCACATTTTTGGAGGTGGGAGTTTTCTGCCTTCGCTTTTGTTTCAATACCGGGAGATTCACAATCGAACCTATACGTCAGGCGATGATGTGGTTTGAACTGTAATTAATTTCAAGAGGCCTACCTCACGCTTTCGTTTTGCAAACCTCCATAATGATCGTATACTTGTGTTTTTATAATTCTCAAGATTTGCCACCTGAGGATTCTTCATGTTTTCTTTGTTGTTTCGGGAGATTCCGAAATGAACCCCTGCACCGCAAAACTCTGGTGCGTTGTGATTTGCTGCTTTTCAAGAGTTTCGGGCGAGGTTTCCTCATTGTGTTTCAGGAGATTCCGAAATGAACCCCTGCACCGCAAAACTTCGGTGCGTTGTGGTGCTGCTTTCCAAGATTTTCAGGCGGAGGTGTCCTCATTGTTGTTTCGGGAGATTCCGAAATGAACCCCTGCACCGCAAAACGTCGGTGCGTTGTGGTGCTGCTTTCCAAGATTTTCAGGCGGAGGTTTCCTCATGTTTTCTTTGTTGTGTCGGGAAATTCCGAAATGAACCCCTGTACCGCAAAACTTTGGTGCGTTGTGATTTGCTGCTTTTCAAGATTTTCAGGCGAGATTTCCTCATTGCTGTTTCAGGATATTCCGAAATGAACTCCTGCACCGCAAAACGTCGGTGCGTTGTGGAGCTGCGTT
>JASGXE010010361.1:0-14889 GCA_030068105.1 Sinentomon sp. SZTP_YWyxl | reverse complement strand
CAGGTACGTTCCCCCGAGTACCCCTCTCATTTTGTCTTGATGTAATGCCCTCGACGGAACATTTTCTCAGTAAAAGGTTTCAATGGTTTTGACGGGAGGGTTAAAACCTTTAACAGCAACTGGTGAATAAGAAAGGCGTGGTTGATTATGTTCGCAGACTGTGCATGGTATGGTAGAAATCATATTCACACAGATTTGGAAAGACATCAACCGGGATCACAAGGGGATTCTTGTGGCACATCGTGTGGGTGAAGCATCAACAGTGCCAACATGCTATTACAGCAATTAAAGACGTCCTGCGGAGAAAACTGCAGCAAAGTCACAACAAAGTCACGGGTCTGGAAAGGAAACGTGTCTCAGCCGGACAATGCCAGGTCACGCACAGCGCAATAAACGCCGTCAGCTATTCTTGAACTGGTCTAACAAATGCACCCCACCCTCCCTACATCACAGACACTGTAACTGCTATCTGTATCCAAGCCATAAGGGGAAGCTACTTGTAAGACCTACTCCAACTGTAACTCCCTTGGGTCAGCCGCATTTCAGTTCAGCAAACAGTTCCATGACGAAATGGAAGAGCGCGAATTCACAAACCGCCTGAGAGATGGGACGATGTGAAAGCATCGTTGATGGGTTGAAAAAGAAAAAAGGAGAAAGACCAGGTTAGTTTCCACTCGCATGTTTTTCCATTCTGCGGGGGGAATTGCTCCTACGTTCTGGATATCTTTCATCCATCTACGCATGCACAAGCCATCTGCGCATTGTAAATCTTTCTCACTGCGGTTATAGCTTTGGATGTTCAATGGTTGATGATTTGTTTAAAGAACGTACTGTTTTCATCATCTCAATGTTTTAAAATGAGATGGCTGAATACTGGTTTTTAATGTTAAATGTTAGATTTGAAACAATGAAAGCAAGAGTTGAATGCTCATGGATAGTTTTCAATTTTGCTGCAGTCAGGACGAATCTAATGCTTGTTGGTGCCATATGAGTAACCTCTGCAAGATGTAATGCTTTGATTCTTGCTTTTCATGCACGCTTCTTAAAACAATTTTAATGATTCCAACGATTGCTTTTCGGTTTGATGTTCCATTTATGAAAATTCCTCTGCGATTGACATTTCTTTCGTTCACTGATTTGACATTACTTTTCATGAAATTATTTTATTGAATGATTATTTTATTTGTCGTTAAGTACGTAACTGATAGATTGACTTCATTGAAGCTAGAAACTTTATCTTTTATCCGCTATAAGTGATAGTTCTAGAATACTTGTTAATAAACGCAGCATGTTAGCACTTCAGTGTTTACCGGAACCACTGAACTAAAAATATTGATGGTTAGTCTCTACAAATATTGATGGTATGGGTTCTT
Organism: Sinentomon sp. SZTP_YWyxl; assembly: GCA_030068105.1. NCBI lineage: Eukaryota > Metazoa > Arthropoda > Protura > Sinentomata > Sinentomidae > Sinentomon > Sinentomon sp. SZTP_YWyxl. The sequence continues at coordinate 13,516 of JASGXE010010361.1, read as the reverse complement.
CAACTGGAACTGACCTGAAGAAATTCTCTGCAAATTGTCATTAACATAAATCAACACCAAATTATACATACAAAGGACATACACGATTCATAAAAAGAGCTCACCTTTATTATTTTATCTTCTTGGGATATGGAATTTCGCGCGTTCTCAACAGCCCGATCTAAGCATTGAATTCGTTCATTCTCAGACAAAGGTGAGCTTGTGAGCTAGTAACGAAATGAGAATGTGCGAATAGGACACAAATATAATGGCAAAAAGCAGATTATAATAGCAGTATTCAGTAGAGAGCTTGTGAGCTCTCTACTGAGCTTGTGAGCTAGTGACGAAATGAGATTGTGCTAATAGGACACAAATAATGGCAAAAGGCAGATTATAATAGCTGTATTCAGCATAGATGTGTGCAGGCTGTGATGGAGTTGAAAGTTTGATCAGCTCAGAGTTTAAAGATATTTCAAAGTTGCATTTTAAGCTTTTGTTGTCATCGTAATTTTTTTTATTATATTTTATACCCATTTGTGTTATCGGTGAATGTCACTCTAAAATATAAGCCTTTCATAAACGCCACTCGTACAGTGGTAAGTTTTAGCGGTTTCGTTGAATTTGAGATTGATTTTCAAAAATTGACATCTCAGTCGAGAACGTTTACGTCTGTTGCAATCTCGCCATAATCCGAAAATTTCAAAGATTTTTTAAGATTTCTCAACATCAGCGCTGTGTAACGGGCTCTGGTAATGGCAATGGCGTTTCTATCATTACAAGACATCGAAAAACGGTTGGATGGGCCCGACACGCTCGATTGGATTACAATCCTCGATTAAATTATTTCGGCCGATTTGTTGAGCTACTGTGGTTATTGACAGTTATTTTTTTTCGTGCTTCATACATTTTCAAATTCAGCTTTTCGATTTGCCATTTTGTTTCGAATTTTTAGCATTCTTCGAATTTAGCATTTTAGCCATTTTTGTTCCTGATTTTTTGCTGATATGCTAGAGTCCTTCAAATTGCTTGTGTCTTTCAAATTTGATTCCCCCTTTTTTGCTTATCTGAATATTTTCATGCATGGACAGTCCAACATTTCTGTCGCATTGAAAGCTCAAATCATATTGCGCAGTTTCCCTGACAGAGACTTTCGTCAGTAGCTTCGGTGTCCGAAATCGCATAGTCCCATTTCGACCTTGTGCTTGTGAGGTTGTGTTTGCGTTTGGTCACAGCTCTTATTGTTTTTTTTCTAAATATTATAATTATTGTTTTAATCGAAATCACATAAACCAGTAATGGTACAAAAGAAGAACAAAGAAAAAAAAAAGTTTATCAGGGTGACGCATATGAAAACCGTTGCTGATGTGGCACAGAGCTGTAAACGTTGGACCCTTATAAAAATTGCTTCTTGCAATTGAAAAAACATGTCACGTGTTGTCGTTGCAATTGGTTACTTGGTGCATATAATCCGACGAAAAAAAATCGATAGAGGAACATTCTTTCTATACATCAGCGGAGTATATCACGGAGGCAATTGAATCGCAGAAACTTCAACAAATTCCGCTAATTATGCATGGAATACTTATTTTCGTGTTCATCTGCTGGCCACGCATATGGAGACATTCATCAGCAGATGATTCGGTACCATGGGCAAAACTCCTTGATATGTTCATGTTCCGCAAACATTCAGGACATTCTTGTCGTTTCGTGTATTTCATCTCCAAGATAAAATGTGGCTTTACCTCCAGTGCATCGCCATTTAAAACTCCAAATTATAATGCTCACTTTCGAACGCCACACCACAGCACAAAGAAAATTCTTCTAATGAACAGAAGATTGACGTTGGACATTTTTACCATCAATAATATAACTAGAGTAGATGCTGATTCCGATGAACAGCTCTGATTTCCCGTACACTCGCTTACTCATGATATCTGGAATTTTCCAATGCAATTCAGCACAAATTATTCACTGGTTATTGCTCCTTAAATGTTTTCCACAGAAGCAAATGGTTCTCACTTTTACTCATTTATGACAACCAATGAATCATTTCAGCCGTATAAAAATTACGGGATTGATATCCGGATGATGAGTTCTTTGTTTATTTATAACTTGCTATTGGGATGTAACAGAAGAAAAGGTAGAGGTAAATAGCAACATCTCAGCTTGTATTTCGGACTGAAAACGTTTCAGAATTGTCCCATCACATGGGCAGGTAGCATTATTGTAATTCCTGGACTAGAACACCAATGGTTAATCGAGAGGACACAAGTTAATGGAATCCATTGCTGGTGGGTAATTAGTTGCAGTAATTTTCTGATTTGAGTGTGCTGGCAGCGATAACTTTACATGAAAACAGTCATTAAAACAGTTGTAATGCGGTTTGTTCCGAAAAATCCTGCGCGATTGGTCAAAGTCTGTTTTAGATTAAACACGCGGATAATGCCGGAGGATTCAGATGTCATGCGTAAACGTTCTTCCCATTCAATTTCTGCTAATGATGTTGCTGCTTATTTGCTTTCAAATAGGACTGTTTCCCACTAGTTTCGTTTTAAGGTCGAGATTTTTATGGTCTGGCGCTTATGCGTATGTTTTTTGGAAAACTGTACAAAAAGACCAGGGAATTAAAATGAAAAGAACGTGGAGGCCCAAGTATCGTGGTCTTCCGCAACCTATCCCGCTCTGCGTTTTGACGAGCTTATTTTACGTTGGCTGGAATATTTGATAATAGCTGGCTCGTCATCGTGTGATAAAGCACCAGAAACTGGACTATTTCACGAAGCGCCCGGGTTTTAACATCGTATTAATTCCGCTGAATTAATTATCTGCAAATTCCTTAAATGTCAGAATATCCTAATGCAGGAACAAAAGAGTGTTCAGTGGTTATCTATTTTGCAACCGCTCCTTCAAAAGGCACTGTTACAGGTCTCGCGAGAGGGGAAAATTAACATTCTTCTGTCCTTGACCTTATTTTTAACTAAAACATTTCAGAACATTCTTTATTAAATACTCACGTTTTTCTGTGGATTTTCCTTTCTTAATGTTCGTTTCTCTCGCTTCGGTGCAGCCATTGGACTGAAGATCATCTGTTAAAGTAATTTGTCAGGAACGAAAGTCAAATTGCCATGAGATTTATGGTAGCTTATTCTAAGCACCACCGATATGATAGAAAATGCTTTCGGGAACATGACAAAAAAGTATGGATAACTTAAGTCTAAAGATCTAAACAACTCTGGCAAGAGAAAATTGTTCAAAAATATCGAAATAACAAATTTTAAATAATCAATCCTTTTGGCTGTTTGACTGAAATTTTAAGGGCTGTTAAATTTAAGGTTTACAGACGGTGATACCAAATTTACGGAGCACTGATATGACAAATTCACAAATTCAAGACAGGAATAAATTCGCTTGAATTTCTTTGCTAATTTACTCTGCATTAAACTGTCGGCTGGCATGGAGTGAACTATTAGAAATTGATGACTGATTTTTCGAATTGTCTATGAATCATTTGTTATGGTTCCTCACAATAACCAGCGAACAAAACAATGTATGGTAAAATTTAAAATGAAAAAGTAAACGTTTTCCAAAAAGTAAAATGCGAGAAATCCATTGAAAAAAAAAGGAATTAGGAATCGGTGGCGAAATGTTGAAAAAATGGAATTAAGGGAGTGAGAAAGGTGATCTGCCTAGGCTTTTGTTTTCATCATGTAAACAACCTAATGTTAGCAGCTTTAAGAATCACAGGGTAAAAGAAGGTGATGACATCTGGAGAGCAAAGATATGCATGCATGATTCTCTGGTCCACGATGAATGGATCATTTATTTATTTATTTATTAGCATCAAAGACATCCACAAAATGAATGGGTGGATGGAACGAAGTATAAATTAGTATCAGCAAATAAAAATTTAGTGTGGACAGCACACAGTCATAGCAAGTAAAAACAATTTAATGAGCACTGAAGATAAAACAAGCTGACAAGGACAAGGTATTGAAACAAATCAAAAAGGCCATGAAAATGCATTGAAACGTTTTGAAAATTTCATGCCAGGACGAAGCTATGGTTGTTTTACAGTCCAAACTAGGGCTCAAACTTTGATTGTGGACAGACAAGATAGGACTTAAGTAATGAATTTAGATTTTACTAATTATAGTGGTTTTGTTTTAGCTTATGCAGCGATAGAAATAAACCATGGAGCCGGATTTGCGGAGAAACAGCCGATAGACCAATTACACCCAAGCTCCACAAACCTATTTCTTGTCGTTCTACGTATGACAATGTCTGATAATTTTTATCTGAATCAGCCCGGCTGTTTTTTCGCAAATAATCACGACGTAGTGAGAACCGCTTATACTGCATTATTTGAGACACTTTTAGCTAGAACACAATCTGCTGCAGCAACTGTTTGAACCGTCAAGAAGTGCAGAGAGGTTTGGAAACTGCTTGTTGTTATTCCAATAAGCCGCATCTGACATAAAACATTTTGGTCGAGCATGCTCAAATTTTCAACATTTTCCTTGCCAATTTCTTTCACGGAAGTTGGCGAGGTACTAACTTTAAAATAACAATTCCCGTTGTGAGTCCGCCAGCATAGCGTGATATAATTGCTGTTTTATTTCAAGGTTTACAATGCTATCCATTTCTGTCGCTAAACAAGGAATCGTTCCAGATGTCACCCCAAGATAATTGAAATGGGAGATATGTTTGGACAACCATAAGTTTTCAGGGAACGAACAAATTTAATAAATGCATACCTTATACAAGTGAGGGACGGTCCAAAATTTAGGAACGTTTGCGCTATCACTTTAATTCTGAGTGCGAGAACCCTTTCAAGGTGCGTGAAGCCTCCACACAGACAATTTGTTCCAGCCGACAGCAGCCATCATTGTCTTTTTTCAGGAGAGTTTGAAATCGTGTTTATCAATTTCTGGAACTGTGAACTGATCCAGTAGAAAACGACTATCCTCAAAGTCCTGTTGCATCCTCAAAGATGCACCCTCAGGTTAAAGAATCGTTTTCTTAAAACGTAATATTTTCCTTTTAAGAGTTTACCGTAAAGAAAAAATAAAAAGGTGATTGCTCGAAGCTATTTTATGAATCTGTGTTTTATACATTGTGGTAAAACACGACATTCCTCCGTGCAACCATGTTTCAATCATTGTATACATGATCATGGTTTTTGCTCAATTGTGGCAAATGAATATACGGTTCGCCCGTAATTTGGCTTTGCACACCATTTTTACAAGAGGTATTCCCACGCGCCTTGGAAAAACATTTTTTGCGTTGTTGTGCCAATACATTGCTATGCAGCAAAATTTGTTGTGGCAAAAAGTTTTAAAGTACAATAAGAGTACTTTATCTTCACATTCTTAATTTATCTTCACGTTAGTGTTTTCAGGGTACGAGAATTGGAAACATTCGACGTACCGGAGGTCTGTTCGCAGAGACGTTCAACTGATTGTTCGATGATTCCTGATTGAGTGTATTATCATCTCTGGGCGCTGATGTCCGTGAACGTCGACCCATTGCAGGATTCTTCGGAAAAGAGGATGGGTTTTCCTTCGAGGTGGAAGAAAAGCAGAGGTAGTCACAAAAAGATAAATATTTTTGATGAAATGCGGTCTCCATGATGTATGTTAGATTTTCGGTTTACCGAATCACCAATCAAGGATTTTTCAAAGTCTCCACATTCACTGTTGTTAAGGTCGAAGGATTTTTCTACTGAACTGTGGACGTCCGCTCAAAATGCACAACGGTATCTTTAATTTCCTGCCTCGCGATAAATTTGAGGCGGAAATTCCTGCGCAATCAATTACATTACCTCCTGAAGACCAACCCTTTTATGAATATCATTAAACAATTTCATGCCCAGCACAACCTATTTGAGCAGTAGATAAGTAAAAAACTCGTGCTGACATTCACCGAAGATCTACTCGTTCCTGCAACTACTCGTTATTTGCCACTGTGCTCTCTTTCGCGTCAGCTGATCGCGTAGCTCATTCAATGATACACTGAATGGGGCGAAACAACAGAACAAAATTAACGGGAAAGATTTTGTTGTGATTTCTCTTTATGTATTGGCGTTGCTCCCCTTGCACGGGTCAGTCATTGAAAAGTTTTTTGGACATTTGTCATATGCGTTGTTGGAGTATGACTTGAATGAAAGTCTGTTGTTTGGGAACGAAAAATTGCTTGCAGCTCTGCCAAACTGACAGATCGGACACATAAAATTCCTCACCATTTCCACATCAATTTGAAACGCTGCCACTTTTCCAGCTGCGGTCAATTCACTACAAGTCCTGAAGTGATAACTGTTGGCGGGTGTTCCCGTTTTTCGGCAGACTGCACCTCACTGGGGTTTCTTTCTTTAGCATTTCAATGGCTGTACTAACCGATTCTGGAAGATTTTGCAAAACGCGTCAGTGATCGAAAAAAAGTAGTAAAATCCTCAAAAAGCATGCAAAATTGCAAATAGTTATGGCTAGTGCATAACCACAACTCGAGTAATTCCAGTGTACAAGAATGCGATCAATTTTCACAAGGTACGAACGTAAACCGGCATCAGAAGCACATGCAGTCTTCAGAATCTGTATGTCGTAGCGGATGGTTCATAGACCGTTTACAAATCGTAACAATCATATAAATATCCCACCTGATTTTTTATCTGCAGCGAAGGAGTCGAACTTAGGCGTATTGCCTCTTTTCCTTTCTTGCTCGTGGATTGCGTTGCCTAATTGTGCATGAAATCAAAATAAAATATAATCAAAAACATACATGTTTTCTATCATCGTTAATAACGAAGAGTTTCAGTAGCCTCGATAAAATGCATTTTGCTTGCCAAATGAATTGTGCTTTTGAAACGTTAGTTAAAAGTGATAATGAAGAAATGATAAAAATAATGTTAATAACCAAGGAAATAACAAAAATAAAAATATGACAGAAGAATGCAAAAATAATCAGTGGTAACAAAAGTTTTTGCATTGATTGACGTCGACCTGGCAGATCTGACCTGAAAAGTCGTTACGAAATTTATGGATCATGCATGTAAAAAGTGTTATTGTTGAAATTTTACAAAAACTCCATATTGCAGAATCTAAGACGCTTTTTTATAGGCGAGATACGTAATACTCTGCGCCTCCTCAGAAAGCCGTGTTGCAACCTGAAGCTTTAATTTCTACCGCCTTTGTGAGAGCAAAACAGAAAAAAAATGTCGGAGGCAAAAGCTAAATGGGAGAACATATGAATGAGTTCTCTATAATTTCGCCAGGACTAACAGCAGTTGCTGGCGAAAAGACATTGAGCAAGACACATTTATTTGGCTTAGACGCTTGCAGTTGGTTTTCTTGAAAACGAATATGAATTTGTGGTTTCTTAGACATGTACCCAAAATATAATCTGGCCACAATGGCACAAAAATATTTTATGGAACCAGTAACAAATATTTTCGCTATACTCAGTCACTCTGGTGAATTCATGACCTCACAAAATTCTTTTTCAAGTTCGAACATTACGATGTGCAGTGTTTAGATACTGCGAGTGTTGATTCAATTGTGAGTCTGTTAAACCATCAATGTCTCAACTAGGCAGACCGTAGACCACAAAACATAAACCCGAAGCGTTTTACAAATGTCATCGCTAGTTCAGATGACGACTGACTATTTGCTAGAAGCACTCATTCAGCGTCCTTGCAGACTGGGTAAGCACTTGCGATGCTCTCTGCTTATGGTCATGGTCTCCCGATCATGTGGGTTCTATATGTTCGGGAGTATTCTAAAAAGCGACAAACAAAGCACCATTAAACATTTTAAGTCAATATAGCTACAGCAGGACAATTGTGGTCACTGTTAATAAAGCTTTGACATCTTTGTCAAGATGATCGGACACTTGACCGATAGAAGAATTGTGCAGACAGTAGCAAGCAAACCAAACATACCAAGGACGATAGAAGTAAGGTTGCGATAATAAACAATATGAGCTCTGCGATGTTTGTATCGAAAGTCCTCCTTTGGCATTCTCTCTTGAGAGAAAAAAGTTTTTGCGACGATATGGTCAAATCGAAAAAATTCATTCAATATCTGGTGAGACGCACCCCTACATGATGTTAATGCCCGCGATCTGGAAATCGGAATACATCGTACTTACAGTGCTACTGTATCCATTCCGGTTAAAGACGAATTCGTTGCGCCTTGCTGCAAACCTATCAACATCGCCGTTGAAGTCGCTGTCTGGATCCAATTCGTCCACTGCTTCTATGATTCTATCAAAGTTATTGTTATTCATTGCCATGTTTGCTGTCTATAATAAAACACATTCGAAAAAGATCATTTTTGTGGGGATTTGCACATGAAGCAGAATGTGATGCAATATGGTAAAAAATACGCGATATGGTAAAATATATGGTTGCGCGAATATTACTCACGCAAAAGGACACAGAAGTCTGTTAATATCATCGGGTATATTTGGAAGCGCTGAATCCCAAATATCTTCTGCCTCACCATGTCGCGAATAGGTAAGGGCTTCACTGTTAAATATGTAGATTTGCGACTTCCATGCAGTTACGAGCAAACTGACGAGAATATCGCCACGATAACTGGATCAGGTGTGAATGTCCGTACTTGTTGCGACTATTTCGCTTTTTCGTGGTGGCTCGGTCACAAATAACTCAAAAAATGATTCCATTCGGTATGCAGAGTCACAAAATTGCTGTCACCGATTTTGGATCAGTGGAAGCGGATTTCTGAGATGCTTAAATCTCGGCATTCGCTATTCAGGGCCGTGATGCCTCTTTCACTCATTATGGTGGATGTTTCTGGGCAAGTAACGGATTCACGCCCAATGTACAGTAGTTTTTCTGAGGTCAATAAAGATGCAAGGTCTTCGCGTAAAGTCGGGTCCACACGCCGCGAATCAGGTGCGAATTCGCATGCGATTGCATTCGCGCGCGAAACTGTTTCGCTCCCTGCTGAGCTTCGCGTGCTCCTCCCCCTCCATCCGTCCACTAGTTGAAATTTTTCAACCCGACGCGAATGTGGACGCGAGCGAAAAATGCATTCGCCCGGATGTCCACACGACGCGAAAGCTTTGCCCGCGATTGATTCGCACGTGAATTCGCGCTTGTTTTCGCGGCGTGTGGACACGGCTTGAGTAGCACAGATGTTCGCAATTGGAGAAGTGCATTGAGAGGCGTACAGAGTGGTCCGATATGTCACGTTGAGTGGCTCCCATTCAAGAATGCCAACAAAAGATGCTGATTCCGCATGTTGGACGCCAGCCAATCAGACGGATAGTCTGGCGAGCAGCAAGATAGCATCAACAATCATCGATAGTTGAATTGGAATGGACAGGTGAAGCCGCCGGATGAGCAGGCGGCGACCTCGGCTGAGAATGAAGGATCGAAAGTAAGCGAAGTGTTTTTGTGGCGAGCTTGTTGCTCTGTGAGTCACACAAAGCGATGTTTTGGTATGCCGCGCAGGGTGTCCAACTTCATTTATGTATGCCTGAGTTCTTCTCTTGCATGTTTCGACACATGTTTCGTCTAATTATTGGGCGGTCGACAAGCTGACATTCTTTTCGAGTGTCATCTGTTTTCAGTTGCAGGCAGGCCTTGCGTATTCCTATGAGAAACCGCACCGCGGTCGCGCTGGTATGCATGTGTGCGTGGATGTGCTTCCGTTCATGGGATTATGAGCATGCGTTGGAGCAGATGTGCACAAGCAGAAGTGTGGGTGCAAATATACTATAATCCATGATTGCACAACCCCAAGTTGTTGTGCGCCAAACGTAACATATCGGAAATTCCTATTCGGAATCCAATTTTTCAAACATTTTATGTTTCTTCCTGCCGCACTTACTATTGAGAAACGGTTGATTGCTAGCTCATTTAGTTGATTTGCCAATTGCTTTGGTAGCCATACAATTGATTCGGCGTACTTAGCTGCCAGAGCGAACTTCAGAGTGTTCACGTCTTCGTTGACCAGTTCCGGCATTCGTTGCTTCAATTCCTGCACAGTAGCGAAAATTATAAAAACTTTAAGAGCTCGTATGTCGTGTAGTGTAATCTTGGCACTGTAAATGGAAATGTTTGTATTTATGTATTTCGTTCTTTCGTTCGTTCGCTCGTCCGCTCGTTCGAGAAACCACTGAAGGCGTCGTTTAAGGTTACGGTGCTGCTTCTGATAACTTTCTGCGCACACGATTATGCGTTTGGTTGCAGCAGAAAAAAGCGGCGGTTGAATTAGATACCACAGCCGATCCCCTTCAAGAACTAAAACTTCCGTCCCCCTTCAAGAAGTAACAAGTGCAATGACGATAGAACTATCTGGTAGAACAAAACTGGTAGATAAATGACTGAAATTGGTCAAATTTTTGTAACACGCGACACCAACTCTAAGTGCGTCATTTCTCGCTGACGGAAATCTCATGCATCCGGATGGTGCCGGAATGCAAAAAACGAAAGACAAACATACATCTATCCGGAATGGTATATCATCCTTGTGCAGACTTGAATCGCCCAAGCTAATCCAGTCCATATTCTCCTTCATTATATTGAACAGCTCAATCGTTTCCGAACCTTTCACCAATGAGGTATCTGTCGAGATATCCGATATCTACGGATTAAAAATCAAATTCGGTGACTATGGCCCCTTTAGAAGCCTATTCGTCGAATTTAACAAATCGACGAAATATCTTCCTAAAATGTCTTGAGAAGCATCTATTGTACAGGGTGTGGCAAAAGTAACCGAACACCTAAATCATTCATGTCCGTGGTGCCCTGAGATGTGGCACGGTGGTGCCTGTCAGCCCAGAAACGCCTTGGGATGTGCTTCCTCATTACGATAGCAAACCTCAACCGACCAGAGAGATCAAATACTTTAAAGTGTCTCTTCCGGTGTCGCTAAACGAGATGGTGGTGTTGTTCTGCCCAGTAATAAGGCTTGCCAATCATTTAGAGTGTGATAGATTGGTTAGTGTAGGTTAGTTGGGCTTGATTTAGCTAAGTTAGGCTAGGCTACCATAACCCAACGCGGGAGTGAGGGATGGATCGACCGTCCAACACCTGTATCAGACACCAACCCAGCTTCACATACCAAAAGCCTCCATTTGAGCACCTGCCAAACGCCAGAACCAGCCATAAGATAACCGTCACCACACAACGAAATCCACCCCAATGTGCAAGTGTTTCTGAGCTGACAGGCACCGGCATACCACAACTCTTGGCGGCTGTTAAAAATTTGTTATGCAGGTGTTCGGTTACTTTTGCCACACCCTGTATAACGCCTGAGGACTAGGTCAGTGCAGTGCAAAAAACCTTACCAAACTGCATAGATAACGTAACCCATCCTACGAATAAAATAACCTAAGCCTTTTCCAACTGCACATTGCAGGATATAACTCCAAAAGAACACGAAGACGCCCTTCACCAAATTCTCCTCTGTTGAAAATCAGTGGACATATTCTGATCATTTTGGCATTAAAAGTGAGTAAACGAATTGTAGACTGTCCTTCAAATTGATCCTCATATGCGGTTGGATTTTCTTCTACGAAATTGCTTTCGTAGAATGCAATGCTTCTTTCGAATGCTGGGAATGCTGCTTTCGAATGCTGCATTCCCACGAAGTGGTAGCGTGATTCAGACGGTCGCTGCTACACAGTCGCTTTGAACGAACCAATGCGCAAACTCCGGCGGCTGTCTCCCAACTGGTGCCCGCGTGCAGTTGGATTTTTTCCATCAGCTTTACGAGCCAAAGCGTAAACTCCGCTTGTTGTTGTTCTGATCCCCGCACGCTGTTGGATTTTCCTCTTTTAAAGCAGCGTTCCCACAAAGATTTTTGCGTGGTTCGGGTGGACGCAGCAAGACAGTCGCTTTGAACAAACGAAAGCGTAAACTCCGCTTGTTGTTGTTCTGATCCCCGCACGCTGTTGGATTTTCCTCTTTTAAAGCAGCGTTCCCACAAAGATTTTTGCGTGGTTCGGGTGGACGCAGCAAGACAGTCGCTTTGAACAAACGAAAGCGTGAACTCCGCCTGGCAGCAATCGAACTGATGCCCTCATGCTATTGGATTTTCTTCTCCCAAAGCAGCATTCCGCCGAAATTATTTGCGTGGTCCGGGTGGACGCTGACCGACAATCGCTTTTAATGAACAGAAGCGCAAACTCCGCCTGACGTCGAACTGATGGTCGCAGAAGCGACAAGGGGTACGAAAACCCTCCGCTTCAATCTCCACTAATTGTCGTCTCGATTTTGTAGTAAGTTTCGCCCTGTGTCATATAAAAAGACAAAAACAAAAAAAAAATTGGGGAGTCTCCTTGGTACATTAGTGTGCATTAATGAAACGCTCGTAAAATGCGATGAAAGAGATTTCCACCCCGACCTTTAAAACAAATGTTATTTTTAATGCTTTTTCCCGAAGACAATACGAGATTGGAATGCTCTTCCAGCAACCTCAGCATTTATTTCTCGATCACGCATTCTCCTGGCGTCGCACCACTCTTGAATTAGTTGTACAAACATATTCCTTGTGCTGCACTCCTCGCTCCCGTTGCTTATTTTAAAATTTGATTTTTTTTATTGTTTGACGACGACTTTTTGTCTAATTGGTGTACTATCTTGTCTGCCTGCCACCAGAGCCCTTGTAGCAGTATTGCTCAAAAAAAATAAAAAAAAAGATAGTCGATTCTGCACACCCTAGAAATAAAAATGCCCCAATTTCGACAAACAATATTTCACACTCTCATCATAAGTGAGCTGTATCTTCCAAATTTTGGCCATAATCAATCTGAACGGTGACCGATTGGCCGTTGTGTGGAAAACGTTTGGCGGATGAACAGCTGCCTCAGAATTTAGCGTTGCTTTATGTTCATTATGTTTTGCGCAGTTTGTTTCAAGGTCTCACAATTTGTTTTGTGAGTATTTTTCTGCAACCGTTAGTAGCGAAATATCATTCTTGGGTAAGGAGCGTCTATTCACAACTGCAAAATACTGTTCCAGCCAATGCCGAATTTTTGTGACTGAAAATAATTCGTTTGCTGCATGCTCGCAGCTTCATGAGAACACAGCTTTATGCATAATCAGCCTATGATATCCAAAAGCGGCGCAAGACTGCACCATCAGTATGCGATGACCTCCAAGCTCGTGAAACTGGGGCGTAGAGAGATAATGTTTTTTTTCATAAAACCTTCCAGAAATTAATTTAATAGCAACGGGAATAGCTGGGAACAACCTGATCATCGACCGGCGCGTGAGGCAAAAGCAAGAACACCGCTTACAACATCTGAATTCTAAAGCAGCGCATTCCAATCATGTTTGCGCGGAGGAAAAAGATAGAGTGTGGCAAGGAAAGCGCCTCTGATTCAGTTGCATTTCTGTTTGTTAAAGTGAATGTTTTTATGAAAACTATGGCCTGTTGGGGTCCCCCGTCTACATTGCGTTCGTCTCAGTTGCGTTCGAATATCCTCCCATTTCACACTTGTAGACAATTACCAGGTATGATAGCAGACAACATTTCTTTGCGCTTTACTGCTTTCATTCACAGAAATT
>JASGXE010010360.1:0-13790 GCA_030068105.1 Sinentomon sp. SZTP_YWyxl | reverse complement strand
TTTTATTTTTCTTTTTAGTCGAAAGTAAATTTTAGGTTGTGGGTTTTTGCCGAAAAGAAGGCATCATACCTTACGTCTTGTCTTGTCTTGTCCAATGACATTCGAAATTTTGTTGCCTTTGCCTCCACCGGTCGCATCCGCCTCGCGGTGTTGGGTGTGCGTGCTCTTGAAAGGATTCGAACATTCATGCAGGGCACAAACACGTTCAGTTATTTGGTTGGTTTGGAACTTTTTCAGGGGCCCCAGTGGAGGGTTCGGTGACGCGGCTCGCGTCCATTTGGTATCAGGGGGAGGATTTACACCAGATGCAATCGACATCCCTGGGGGAAAATTCATACACAAAATATTTTCGCATGTGAAGTGGGAGATATGTCCTTGTTTTTTGTCATCTAATGTGTTTGTTCCTGTCCATTGTCTGCATAGCCTCAGCAGACAGAAGCTGAAGAAATTTTGAAATTTCAGGGTCCAATTTGGATAAATTTTGGCGTTCCTTGGCAGCAAAGGAACGCCAAAATTTATCCAAATTGGCCCGAATTTCAAAATTTCTTCAGCTTCTGGGGGGCTCCGCCCCCCAGACCCCCCGCCAGGGGCTCTGCCCCTTGGAACCCCGCTGGGGCTCCGCCCCAGACCCCGATTGCTGGGGGGCTCCGCCCCCCAGACCCCCCCAGAGGGGACTTCGCCCACTTTGTGCCCTTTTTGCGGGAGTGCGCACCGGCCCCTTTTCTGGTACACTTTAAACACTGGCGCCATCATTGACTGTCAAATGATTCATCAAATGCAGTTTTCAGGGAAAAGTTCGTGGTTGTCATGCAAGCCAAAAATCGCCCATGAGCGCGGTTCGCTTGTAACAGTGAATGAACGGGCTTACCTAGTTTGAAGAAAAAACATGATACAAAATTTCTTTTTTTTGCTTCTTTTTTATTTTGAAAATTTCAATAAAAGTTTGCTCAAGATCTTTAAAAGGTGCAGATGGCATTGTCACAGAGGCGAAAAAACTGCTAATGAAAAGTCCGAAGGACTAAAACTCACAGGAGTAGTTTTCGGCGTAGCCCCACGCCTTCGACAGCAATCAATCAACCGATTTGAGTCGGTTGATTGCTGACGGAAATTTGCGTGACAATGTCATTCAAATCCATAAATACAATTCAATTCAATTTAAAAAAATCAAAGGAAAGTTTTGGGAGAAATGACAATGTATGGGCCTGTTATACGTGTGACACATTTGGATCGGGGGACTGGGATAGAACGGACTGAGGCAGAATGGGACTGAAGCAGAATTTTTTTGTCGGCCTATGTCCAGTTCTGCCCCAGTCTCATTCTGCCTCTGTCCCATTCTGCCTCTGTCCCATTCAGCCTCAGTCCCATTCTGCCTCAGTCTCATTCTGCCTCAGTCCCATTCAGCCTCTGTCCCATTCTGCCTCAGTCCCATTCTGCCTCAGTCCCATTCTGCCTCAGTCCCATTCTGCCTCTGTCCCATTCTGCCTCTGTCCCATTCTGCCTCAGTCCCATTCTGCCTCAGTCCCATTCTGCCCCAGTCCCATTCTGCCTCAGTCTCATTCTATCCCGGTCCATTCTATCCCAGTCACCGGTCCCACACATTTAATAATTTTGGCATACCTTTGATTTTATTTTTGATTACCTTTGATTTTGACGAGTGGCACGTTTCTTGTTGAAGTTCTAAGCGAGCAAAAGCTTCCTTTTGATGTAATCATTTTACACAATACAATTTATAATTTTTGACAAAGCTGATGCATTATTTTGAGGAACTGTTCTTTTACCCCACACATTTTGAGTCGGAAACGATTTTTATTTTGGTGCGAGTCTTGAAATTGCCCATTTTATCCCGTTGTATTTTTTTTTATTTTCAATTGACTTGGTATTTTTGAGTGATAATCACTCAAATAATTCCAACTGTCGATTGCGCACCAAATCCAGAGTTCCGCACTTCCAGCGATCGGTTCCGCACGAGAGTTCCACAGGAACAACTGTGGGTTGCGCACCTGTTTCCAGATGTTTCGCACCTGTTTCGACATGTTCCGCGCTTCCAACAGTCGGTTCCGCACCTGATCCAGATGTTCCGCACTTCTAACTGTCGGTTCCGCACCATAAATCTTAAGTTTCGAACTCGAACGTCGGTCCCGCACTTGGAATCTTGATTTTTGCAGTTCCCTCATTCGGTTCCCCAGCTTTAATCTTGAGTTCCGCACTTTCAACTGTCTGTTCCGCACAAATATCAATACAGAGTTCCGCAATTGCAGCTATCGGTTCCGCACGTTAAAAGATGTTCCGCACTTCCAACTGTCGGGTCCGCACCTGTAATCTTGAGTTCCGAAAACCGACCGTCTGTTCCGCACTTGGAATCTTGAGTTCCGCACTTGCAGCAATCGGTTCCATACACCTGTTTCCAGATGTTTCGCAGATCCAACTGTCGGTTCCGCACCAAATCTAGAGTTCCGCACTTGCAGCTGTGGGTTCCGCACACTTTTCCAGATGTGCAGCACTTCCACCGTTCAGTTTCGCACCTGCAGTCTTGAGTTCTGGCCTCAGACCGTCGGTCCTGCACATGGCATCTTGAGTTTCGCACTTCCCGCAGTCATTTCCGCGAGTTCCGCACTTCCAACTGTCGGTTCCGCACCAAGCAATCTGGAGTTCCGCAGTTGTAGCTGTCGGTTCCGCACCTGTTTTTAGATGTTCCGCACTTTGTAACGTCGGTTCGAGTTCCGCTGGCACAACTGTCGGTTGCACACCTGTTTCCAGAGGTTCCGCAGTTCTAACTGTGGGTTCCGCACATGTAATCTGGAGTTCCGCACTTGCAGCTATCAGTTCCGCACCTGTAATCTTGAGTTCTGGCCTCAGACCGTCGGTCCCATACATGGAATTTTGAGTTCCGCACTTCCAACTGCCGGTTCCGCAGTCGTTTTTGCGAGTTCCGCACTTCCACTGCCGGTTCCGCAGTTGTTTTTCCTGGTGACTCGCACTTCAAACCGCCGGATCCGCAGTTGCTTTAAGTTCCTCACTTCCAACTGCCGGTTCCGCAGTCGTTTTTGCGAGTTCCGCACTTCCACTGCCGGTTCCGCAGTTGTTTCCTGGTGATTCGCACTTCAAACCGCAGGATCCGCAGTTGTTTTTGCGAGTTCCGCACTTCCAACTGCCGGTTCCGCAGTCGTTTTTGCGAGTTCCGCACTTCCACTGCCGGTTCCGCAGTTGTTTCCTGGTGATTCGCACTTCAAACCGCAGGATCCGCAGTCGTTTTTGCGAGTTCCGCACTTCCAACTGCCGGTTCCGCAGTCGTTTTTGCGAGTTCCGCACTTCCACTGCCGGTTCCGCAGTTATATTCATCGGTTCCGCACTTGTTTCCTGGTGATTCGCACTTCAAACCGCCGGATCCGCAGTTGTTTTGAGTTCCGCACTTCCAACTGCCGGTTCCGCAGTCGTTTTTGCGAGTTCCGCACTTCCACAGCCGGTTCCGCAGTAATATTCATCGGTTCCGCACTTGTTTCCTGGTGATTCGCACTTCAAACCGCCGGATCCGCAGTTGTTTTGAGTTCCGCACTTCTAACTGCCGGTTCCGCAGTCGTTTTTGCGAGTTCCGCACTTCCACTGCCGGTTCCGCAGTTGTTTCCTGGTGATTCGCACTTCAAACCGCAGGATCCGCAGTTGTTTTTTGCGAGTTCCGCACTTCCAACTGCCGGTTCCGCAGTCGTTTTTGCGAGTTCCGCACTTCCACTGCCGGTTCCGCAGTTGTTTCCTGGTGATTCGCACTTCAAACCGCAGGATCCGCAGTTGTTTTTGCGAATTCCGCACTTCTAACTGCCGGTTCCGCAGTAGTTATGCGAGTTCCGCACTTCCACTGCCGGTTCCGCACTTGTTTCCTGATGATTTGCACTTCAAACCGCCGGCTCCGCAGTTGTTTTTGCGAGTTCCACACTTTCAAACCTTCTCTTCCGAAATCGCGTTGGTTGGCCCTGAAAGTTCCGCGATCCGCAGTTCCGCGTTTTACCCACACCCTTATCTTTGGCTCTTCCTTGGGCCATTTTAAAAGTCTAATCTTTTGTGTTGGTAAATCTGCGCAGAGTTAGTGACAACCGACAAGGTGGCTACGCTACAAGAAAAGAACAAAACGAGAATTAAAAAAAAATCAATTTCAGGTTTATTGGTCTATTTTGCTGTGGTCGAACCACAAGTGTATGGATAAATATTCCATCTTCAAACATAGGTGCCAGGTGGTTGGTAAATGGGTAGGTTTATAGGTAACTACCTGTGTCCCGACATTTTTGCATATTGTTGCCATCGTGAATTGTTGGAGCTTGAGTAAATTTGGAAAAATAGGCAGGAAGGTAACCAACTTTTTTTCTCTGTGAACAGTTTTTTTTACAGCAGTGCCAGTCCAAGTCCAACACAAAAGCCCAGGTATCGCAGTCAGAAACCGCGAAGAGTAACCAACCATTATCAAGACCTGAGACCAGAATGCAGACCCAACCGACTTTTCCGAAACCAAAGTGCACTGAATGCACTAGGCCTAATCCAGACCCAATCATAGTCAGACTACTTGGGGGGTTACAGTTGCCACTTGGCATTTGCCAGCAGGGTTGGAAAAAAAAAACGTGTTTAAAAAAAAACAAAAAAAAACGTTTTGAACGTTTAAAACATATTTTTTTTTTTTAAACGTTTTTTTCTTCATCTGTTTTTTCCATTGTTTAAAACGTGTTTTAAATGTGTTTTAAACAGTTCTAAACATGTTCCAAAAGCTTCCAAGGCTAATTTTGCAATAATTTACTGACAATGGTACTTGAAAAAATGCAACAACAATGGTTTTGGTGATAACAATAACAGAAAAACGTTGAAAATTGAGTAAATACGCAAAAAGCATTTTTTGTTTTTGCAAGTTGTTTTAAACAAACCATTTCACACAAGTTACGGTTGTTTTAAACATCTTTAAAACTCATTTAAAACATAATTTTGTTTTAAACAAACTGTTTTAAACAAGCCGTGTTTGTTTAAAACATGTTTAAAACAGAATGTTTTAAACGAACAACCCTGTTTGCCAGTTGGGCAGTTGGAAGGGTAGATTTTTTACTACTATGTTGGGGGCCACAGGCAATAAAAGCCATTGGACGTGGGAAACCCGGGTCAGGCATGCATCATTTTTTGCTAATGCAAAAGTCGGCAATTACCACAACAACCAAGTCGTCATGTTCTCTCACCGAGGCAGCATGCATCTTTTCGGCCAGCGTGGTGAACGGATGTAGGTTACACAAAAAGAAACGAAACGTGGGATGCAAGTGCAAACCATTGGTGCATGAAGTAAATTTTTAGAAACCCGATGTGGGTGTTGTCGATGGCAATGTCAAAAAAGAAAAAACAAACAAATAGCAACGAACCAGGTCAGGTAGGTATCAAATGTGAAAATTCCACCGACAGCATCGTCCACAAGGTCGGAGTTGATTTCAGCAGCAGGAAGTTCATTGGATCACAAAAAACAGGCCCAAAACGGTGCACAATAATTGACAGCTCACCATAAAACAAAGCTTCCATTGTGAATGAAATGGGTAATTTCTTATGCAAAACGTATTCTCTTGTCACAAGTCGCTGTTCTCTTGGCTCTGTTCCATTGTGAATGAAGTAAGGTCATTGCGGATAAGTTCAAAGTTGGGACACGGTTAACTTGAGACACACCCTGGTGATAGCAAACAAAAAAGATTTTAAATTTGCCACTTACACCATATTTATGGCCCATCTGTCTACCACAGCACCAAAATTCAGCTCATTTGTTCAGTCAGCAGCACCAATTCAGGACTGATGAAAAAGGACCATGTTTTTGATACCCATTCACATTTTGTTTTGTGACTTTTGAATTTGAAGCCTCATGAGTAAAGAGAAATGAGGAATTCTGTAATCACCTTTGATCTTTGCCCCCGCCCGCAAACCTTTTTTCAGTGAAAATTCCGATTTGGAACCCTTCTGAGCGCACGATACAGAGGGTGCTCCCGGGACGGTAGCAGGCCGACCGGGATCGAAATGGGTTGGAGAGCAAAAAAAAGCTCTCCGACTTTCGACCGGGATCGCAAGAGATGGAGATTGGCGTGCAAAATAAACCTTTTGAATTTTCAACCGGGATCGAAATGGCTGGCGAGCAAAAGAAGAAAAAAAAGCTCTCCAACCAAAATTTGACCAGGCTCTGAATTCCGTGCTCCAGGGCTCCAAACAACTTTTTGCAGCCCTGCCGATACAGGGGCCATCCAGGAAGAGTAGGTAATAGTTCCATCAAGACTGGGTGCTCATCCACCCACATGGCTCAGGCCGACAGTCTACATGTGGGAGTTGCTGTCTCTGGAAATTAGATGTCCTGAGATTGCGAGGCCAGCAATCTCAGGAGTCAGGACACCTCCCTAATTTCAAGAGACAGCAACTTCCACCTCACAGACCTCACACCTGGACTTCTTCGAAAGAACGGTGAGTTTCCTCCAGACAATACCGACCCGAAAATGCATGTTCTGTCAATGCATGCACTGTCACGATCGAAAATCATTGACCTGTTAGAGGAGTCATCCCAAACACACTTCATGCCAATAAGAGTGCTGGGCACCAGGGAATTTTGTGCATGGAGTTTTTGGGCGCATAGCGTATATATACGCCCAGGGAACTTTTGGGGTTAAAAACCATTTCCATTCAATCATAACAAGAATCAATGCATTAAATTCGTATGTAGGATATTCATTTTAGTGCTGTTCTCAGAACCTTACTTTGCACTAGGCTAGGCCTATCATTTTCTGTCCCTTGTCTGTGTTGTCTTATTGTTCTGTGAGCTTAATCTTTTTTATCTTTTCTGTTTTGGTTAGGCTTAGAGCATAGTCATCAGTTGGTCACCAGATTTGGTGAGTGTTGCATTGGTCCAATACTTGGCCTAATAAGGATGGCTGTGCTTCAGCGGGTTGTGTAAGTTTGCTCATTCTTGAATTTTTTGGACTTCATTGGATATGACTGAAGACCTGCGCTTGTTCCTTTGTAAGCCCTGGGCTGAAAGATGAATCGTATTGGTTTGGTTGTTTGGAATACTCGTAACATGGCAATTGCTGTGTGCATGCAGTCATCTGCTTCAAAGAGTAACCAGCCATAAACCTGAGTATACCTCCATTCCATCAGATGCAAATTCAATTCCAGACCAATTGATGTATGAGCCTTGCTTTTCTAGATATCTAGAATAGAGGATAAATTGTTGATGGATACGTTTTCCCATGCCAGTGTGTTTATTGTTGGACTCAGCAGGGCCATCGCCATCAGCAGGAACTGTCAATTTTCCAGAGAAAGAATTGGATTTGCGTCCAACTGCGGACTGGCGATCGGATTTGGTGGGTTCCTTGGGTGTTGCAGAAACCTTATGTCAGAAAATGGTTTCCTTGATTATTTTGCCAGCACTTCGGATGCTTTCATGGAAGTGAGCAAGAATTTGTTCTTAACGGTAGCAAATGGTAAAAGTGCCCAGTTCCAAAGCTCTTCTCATTTTGATTTTATTTGCAGAAAACCTAGAACTCAACGTGGAAAACGGGCTTTGGAGCATCGTCAGCCAAAGGCCGTTGAAAATGTCAAAAGAGCATTATTTCTCAGAGGACCAAAGAGCAGCGACATGGCCATGAAGTTTCTGAAGGACATAGTAAGTTCTCATCGACTTGGCTTACTTCTTAAGTATTGATTCGCTTTCTTAGCGATGCAGTTTGTTCCAATTTGGCAGTCCAAATTTCACCATTCTGAAACAGTTGGCCGGGTTGGGTTGATGACATCGGGATTGGTTCATAAAATCTCTTGCTTACGGTAGCTACACACTAGGTGCACTGGCTTATGTAGGTAGGTACCCTAATTGTTAATCTTATTATCCACTTCATGCCTGATTTTTCGGTTTCGACTGTTAGTTCATGGAGCTGGATAAATTTGGAGTGTGTCATTTTGTGCCAAGAATGCCTCCTGAACATTATTTTTCGTCATTGCATAGTGATTGGCCAGTTTTCCTTCTTTCCACGCTGAAGCCATTACCGTTTGCCTGCCTACAACTACCTAATTGCCCCAAGAAGCCGCATTGCTCATTTAGCTTAGAAGCCGCATTGCAATTTTCAAAGCAATACTTCAATCTTTTTGACAGAAAGAGGATTTCCATGAATTGAGATGTGGCTTCCATGCATTGAGATTGGACTACCTAGGTAACGTGAGGGTTTGCAAAATGCCACATTACACATCTTTCATTCCTGCTTCGATGTTTTTGCAGTTTCAGCTGAAGAAGCCATTTGGAATGATGTTCAGCAGGAAGCATGAGGTCCGGCCATTTGAAGATATAAATCCGATAGAGAGGTTTTCATCCAAATACGATTGTTCCCTATTTTTCTATGCTGCACACTCTAAGAAGCGGCCACACAATGTTGTTTTTGGTTAGTTTCCGACCTGTTTTCTATGTGTTCAATGGTCTGGTCTAACATTCTGTTTTTTCTTCAGAGGGGCTGAAATTTTATTCAAGCAATGTTTGCTCATTCTAATTCATGTTTCTTTTGAGCCCAGATACTTTTCAGTTAGGCCCTATTAGGTTGGTCCTTATTGTTAGACATTTGAAGCAAATCAATTTATTATCAATTTGTATTGAGATGCGTTCATTTTGAATGGCGACATCTGTAGGAACTTATTTAAACAAATTACCAGCCAACAATGTGTTTTTGTAGCAAACTTTTTACAATTAATTTGAAATTTCAAAATACTCAACTGTTTCATACACACAAGCCTAGTCAGTCAGAATGACACTTGTTTTTTGCATCATGATTCAGTATGCGTGTGTCTGGGCAAGGTGACTGGCTGGCATGCCCCTATGACACATGCGGCAGATGTTTAGGTAGGCCTATTTATTGTTTTGTAAACCCATGGATATCTGCTGCTTGTGCCGGCGATGATGTAGCCAGGGGATGAATATATTTGTGAAGAAAAAAAAAAACAGCTGAACTTAGGTTAAACTTGTGAAATAGTGAAATAGTATGAGAGATGCAATTCGGCATGCCTACACAGTGTGTCCAATTTATCGGCCAAATAGGCCCGATTTCAATTTTGCAGTACCAAATTGGACAAACATCGTGTTCCTGGTACGTCAAAAAAAAATGCAGGAAGGATAATGCCAAAGTCCCAACTTCCTGGCATGTCAGTCAATAAACACTTCATCCAAATTAATATGTCCACAATGGTTCTTTTGTTGATTTTTACTCGTGGTTATCAGATAAATTATAATTTTTTTCAGGCACTTATGCTCATTAAAATGAAAGAATTTTTTTGGTAAAGATAACTGCATTCGTGATAAGTATTGGCAGGCCAACTGGATTTCAAAATTTCCTGATCATTGGTGTCCACAGGCCTCTAATCATATGACAATAATTTGTGTCGTTGGTGTCCATAGCCCTCAGAATATGACCTTCAAGTCAAGCAAATTTGGCTCTTCGGGCCGCAGAGCCCCAAAATCGTTTATCTTTTTTGGCATCAATGCCAAATCTCACTTTTGGAAGAAAAACAAAAAACAGTTTCACAATTCATAAAGTGGATCTTTTTTCGGTTTCATCCATCTGGCTTAGCATTCTGTGCAGGTTTACCACTCATGTCAGTCTTTCTCTTTGCCAATGTCAGTCTGCGCTCAATATTTGCTGGACCCATTTTGAGGACACCTGCTCAGAGAGTGATCAACACGTTTTTCTTGATATTTGATAACAGGTCCCCAATGCTTCAACATGATCCATTTTGGAAATGGAGATCTTCGCCCAAATTATCACTCTTTCAGGGAGAAAATTACCTGGATTCTTGTCTCAGTCTTCACCCCAAGTATCATTCTTTCGAAGTGAAAATTCACTTAATTCTTGTCTCAGCCTCCTTGGATGCTTGCCTCCGTTTCGACATGAAGATTTTTTTATGTTGTGGGTGTTCCGAGATGAGTGGGATAAGATAGGCTTTTTGATCGACCCACACGGGTCGAAGCTAGACCGGCTCCCTCAGTTCAGCCAGTTTTCTTGGCAACCCATTTTGTCATCACGTGTGCCACTGTTTCTGAGAATACCTAATTGGTGATGTGAATTTGTGACTTTGGCAGCACTTTGCTCACCATGGCAATGAGATTAGAAAAGGAAAAAAAAGAAGATTTTTCAAAGGAGGAAGGTTCCCTCTCATGCAAAATGAGAAGCAGAAATGCAGACATGACAATAACCTTACCATTTTAATGATAATAACTATACGAGCACTAAGCTTAATTCAACAACGTGTGCCCTACTCAGAAACAGTGTCACGTATTTGAAACTGGCTTGTACTTTTTCTCTATTTTATATACACTCCTTATCAAAAGTCTTCAACATAGGAGTGCATAATTAACTCAGGCGCCATTTAGAATCAATGGTAGCATGCGCTGCAAAAACTCATGACACTCATGTGAGGCGTTAAGTTGCACTAAGCCCTGTTAGATGGCTCCTGTGTTAAACAGTAGGCCTACTTTGAAATATCGCCAATGTTCGAGGACTTTTGACAAGCTCCGTACTACCTATGTTTGTGCCTTTTCTATCGTTTATATGCTTGGGCCCTTCTCATTCAGTTTTAATGATTAATTTTTTATCTCTTTTTGATTCAGGCAGAATGTTTGATGGACACCTTCTCGATATGATTGAGCTTGGAATTGAAAAGTACAAAGCGATGGGTGATTTTAAGACCCCAAAAATATCCCCTGGCAACAAGCCGTGCCTCCTTTTCATTGGGGAGAAGTTTCAGCAGGATTCAGTCTATCAAAGGATGCAGAATTTACTTGTTGATTTGTTCTCTGGGCAAGAAGTGTCTTGGATCAATTTGCAGGGAATTGAACAAGTTTTTATTTTCTCTGCCGTTGGAAACTTGTTGCTGATACGAAATTACAGGTGAGATTTTCACGGAGGTGATTCTGTAAGGTGACCCCAAACAACTAACCACTTTCCTGGATTCCACCGAGATCGCTATACATTTGTTGATGTGAATGAAGGAGCTGAGTACAATTGTTGGTTCCCTACGTGGATTATATGTACCAACTTGGAAAACCTGGAATTGTTGGTATATTTTTGGGCCTGGCGGAAAATTTAGAAGTCAAAATTCTGTGGCTTTTGGGGGTCTCCATACCAAAATGGGAGTTTTCATCTAGTTTTGAATGTTCATGCACTTGCACGTGTTTGAATTTTTAACGCCACTTCATCACTCACTGTTGCTGCCTTGACATTTTTTCTTGGAGACGGAATGTGGAGAGAGAGATTGTCCAAACTGCTGCAATTTTGGCTAACACCTCTTGTCAGAATCTCGAAACGCGACCACAATGCATGAATTCCTTACAAATTTCGCTCTGAAGCCACGTAGGTACATTACTTTTGACAACTGAGAAAAGCAAGTTCTGCATGGAAAAGTTGCCCCAGGTCTTATGATGTCCTCTGGCAGCCCTGGTCATATGCTTTTTAAGTTTGAGGTAGCCTGCAGTGGCAGATGCTGTGGCCGGGACCCTACTTACCCTGGGAATTGATAAAAATGATGGCTAATTATTGTCACGCTGTACAAAGTTTGACCTGAAGTGCAGCGAGCAGGTGTTATCGGATACAAAATTAATTTTTGCACTGCGATTGTTAATGTAGCAGGCTTGGCCTTGTGAGACAGGTTAGGCCCTATGGTGTATAGGGAACATTTCTCAATGCACATAGCCTGGAGGCTGACCCTATCTATGTCGTGCAGCTCAAGTTTTTTCTTCCAAACTTTCCATGCTGGTCTACTTGGCTATGCCTCTCCTGGTCGGCGAGCTCATTGAATCTGCTACGAATACAAAACTCAGATTTTTTTAATTGAAAGATTAGTGATCAAAAAAATTTGATTTCTAAAAATTGGAAAACGTTATACCCACTTGTTGAGGCCAAGATGACAGACTTTTTCTTTTCTGTGAGCTCATTACCCACAGAAAATTGGTCCCTTTTTGAAAATGGAGCTTTGCTCCTTTCGTTTTACATTTCAAGCACTGAGCGTGCGGCACCGAGTTCAATTGGGGATTTTAAATTCACGCTGTCTGTGTCGTCACACGAAAAAGAGTTCTGTTTTCTCGTCTGGCCATTTCAAAGCTCGTTACTTGATTTGGTTTCCCCTGTTATTTAATGCTCATTTTGATTATTCTCCATTCTTGTTTCTATTGCTGTGCAGAATCAACCTAAAAAAATCTGAGGGTAAGATTCCAAAGGTGGAATTGGAAGAAATGGGCCCTTCAGTAGATTTGATACTCAGGAGAACACACCTCGGATCGGATACACTATTTAACTCTGCTTGCAAGAAACCAAAGCAATTGAAAGTAAGTTGATTCATCTTGTAAAACACTTTTATCCAATTTTCAGGAAATGGCATTTTTATTATTGTGTAGACCAAGCCGGACCCTTCTTGGGAACGATGTGGATATCACAAAACCCAAAGCAAGAGAGAATGCCCAATTTGTTAAACTCCCTTAGATTTTGTCGACTTTTGAAATTGTTCTGTTAAAGAGTTTTTCACTGCCCAAGCCCAAGGGTACAAAGGGTGGGCAGATTTCAATGCCCGAGTGTTTTGGGCAGGCTAGCTTACACAATAATTCGTCTGAATGCCAGAATCAGTGAAAATACTTAGCGCACCATCAATTATGATTTGGTATAAATTTTACGGTAACATGATTATTTTTCTGGAGAGCAGATGCTGAAACTTAGAACAAAATGTCCTGGGTTGTCATAACAACAATTTGCTATTTGACAAATTGTTCTGTTTTCACTAATTTGCCAACTTTTCTAGAGATTGGAACTAAATGCACCATGGTTGGGTTGACAACGAGATCCCAGAATGCTGACTTACAGGGTGGCAAAATGCTAACTTCCGTGGGTATTTCTCGAAGTGATTTTTTCAAGTTTGTTCCACATCCAGGACCCATTGTGTAGCACATCCATGCATTTTTCAACTTCCTAGGTCATGTGGCTTTTGAGCTGTGGTGACATGGAAAAAATGTTAACGAGACTGCTGGATTTCTGGAGATATGGAGTAGATTTTTTAGCCTACTCCAAACCAAAGTATGCAAAAATTAGTCATTTTGGCTGATGGAGACTTGTTTTTATATTTTACTAACCCAAAATTCATGAAAAACAAACTAATTTCGGTCATTTGCGGAGCGAAAAAGAATTTTTCCGATAGAATAGCTGAGTACTTTGTGAGGGAGTAAAATATCTACAATTATTCTGCATCTATCGCTCAAAAG
This sequence comes from Sinentomon sp. SZTP_YWyxl, assembly GCA_030068105.1. Taxonomy (NCBI): domain Eukaryota; kingdom Metazoa; phylum Arthropoda; class Protura; order Sinentomata; family Sinentomidae; genus Sinentomon; species Sinentomon sp. SZTP_YWyxl. The sequence continues at coordinate 523 of JASGXE010010360.1, read as the reverse complement.
AGCTGCATTTTTCATTGAGGTTGCCAATTTTTACATTTCTTTCAAAAAGATCTGCTGGGACAAAGCAATCGGAAGTTTGAAAAATATCAAAACACTGATTAGCATCAAGTTCAAAGGGAAGAGCTCAAAGGTTATGCATTTTTAAATTTTCCGGCCACCAGTGTCCACACCCCCAAGAATTGAAAAACAATTGGCTCCACAGATATGGGAATGCCTCATGATGCTCACACAGCACTGAGGCTAAGTTATTGGGTGCATCCTTTCCTTCCGTTGATGCATGGCTCAATGGACCAAATTGATGCGATATTTTCTGCAGTAGGTACCTCCAAATGCTTTTCATTTCACCATTTCTACTTTGTTTTACAGGCCAAGAAAATAAAGAACATAAGTGAAGATAGTTTCGGCAGTAAGTTGGGCAGGATACACATGCCATCACAGGACATAGCTAAACTACAGACTCGGAAAATGAAAGGACTGAAGAAAAGTGACTCGAGCGAGTCAGATAAATTTCAAAAAAGGGGGA
>JASGXE010010359.1:0-14361 GCA_030068105.1 Sinentomon sp. SZTP_YWyxl | reverse complement strand
GTTTACCGGTGCGAAAATGGGATCAGGAGGAAGTGAGGCTGGAGTGATATCGGGTGGATGCTGACCAGAGGTGCGAAAACGGTGCGTGGCACGGCGCAGGATTTTTCAAAGGTCCTTTGGGTGATTCCGTTTGCATTGCATGCAGCGTGCTGAAGGTATGCTAACTCGGAGGAGATAGATTGGGGGGAGGTGTTATGTCGGTAGGCACGGGCAATTAAGTTGGACCAGAGATTGTAGCGATGACTTGGGTGATGATGGGAGTCAGCAGCTATGTATGCGTGCGATCGCATTGGCTTACGGAATGTGCTGAAATGGAATGTTGAGTTGACTTTTGTGATAGACAGATCGAGAAAGTTTATTCGGTTGTCCTGATCGGATTCTGAGGTGAAAGAGATGTTAGGGTGGACGTTGTTAAGTCGTTCTATGTAACGAGGAAAGCTATCGGAACCATGTGGCCAGAGGACAAGAATGTCGTCAACATATCGCAAATATACTGTCGGATTGTTGGTGCCGGCTCTGTGTGCACGTTGGAGAAACCATTCCATAAATAGGTCAGCCAGTAGACTTGCAAGTGGGCTGCCCATTGGCATTCCTGCTGTTTAGTTGATAGGTATCGGAAGCATATGTGAAGCTGCGCATTTTGGAAATTGTGGAGACTAAGGTGCATATCTCGTCAATGTAGACTGGATGGAGTGGTCGCCACATTAGGCGTTTGTTGAGCTGCTGTATGGCTATGTCAACGGGAAATTTTGTGAAGAGAGAGACAACATCGACAGAGAACAGATGATATTTGTTAGCGGATGGGATTGCAGAGAGGATCTGCAGAACTTGATCTGATGATCTGATGGTGGAACGTGATATGCGGCAGGATCAGCTTGTGAAGAAATTTGGCCAGATTTTGCCATGGGGCATTAACGGAAGCAATGACAGGTCGGATGGGGAGATTGGGTTTGTGGGTTTTTATGGTAGGTTGTAGAACTGGAAGAGTGGGAGATGGGGGGAGTTGTTGCAGTGCAGATGTTTTGATGATGTGCAGTTTTGCGATGGCATTCCGGAGATGTTTTTGAGTTGATGTAAGGAGATCAGTTGCATTTGTTTGAAGTCGTTCGAAGTCATCAGAATTAAGGAGATCGGTCATTTTTGCATCCAGCTGTGTTATCGATATCATCACCAGTTGGTTGCTTTTGTCAGAGCGGATGATTGCTGCTTGATCTGTCATTTTTTGATGAATGGAAGTGATGGTGCGAGATAGGGTTGGTGATGGTCGGCGGCGGTTTTGAAGCCATGTGGTGACGGCCAACTGGGCTTGGGTGCGGACAGATTCACGGATATGAGCTTCTGGGATGCGCTGGACAGCAGCTCCAATCTGAGCAATGGATTGTGGGAGATTAACACATCTAGAAGGAACAGCGGTATTTGGCCCTTTCGAGAGAAGAGCTAACTCCATGGAAGAGAGCTCTATGTCGGTGAGGTTGATAAATCCTGGAGTGACTGCATGGTTGTTGAAAGAGTGTTGTTGAACTTTTAACCTCAAAACGTCAAGTTTATGTGATTTCTTGATATGCAGGCAGGGCAGTTTTAAGTGAGCGATTGTGTGGAAGGCGCATGTGGATGTATGCACCCAGAACCTGTGGTGGAACGGTTAGTTGTAGCTTGACAATGATCAGCTGGACCTTGTGGCGAAGAGAGTTGAGACGAGGATATGTTTCGCGTTTGAGGATATGTTTCGAGGATATGTTTCGCTTCAACAATTCATAGCAACCAACTTATTGCTTTAAACTGGCCTCATTAGCCAATCTTCAGTTAAATAATCAGTTTTCCATCACAGCAAGGCGCGTGAGGTGTCATCACACGGCAATTCAGTTAGAATTCAATTCAATCAAATCAATTCAGGGTTGTCCGAAACTTTAATCCTCATGTCACCGCTAAAACACAATTCCTTCATCTGATCATCGATGATCGCTCATTGCTGCAGGTAAGGTGAGCTCAAATCAAGTGAATGGCATATTTTTGTGAAGGTTCATGATTAGAGAAAAGGAAGTTGAAGGAAGGACTTTTTCTTGATTGGAGGGCAACACATTTTCTTCTTTAACATTTTCAGCCAATTTCAGAGAAATTAATTAAGCAAGTCTGCACAGTGCAGTCAGGCAGTCCCAACGTGTCTAGAAACAGACCTTTTGATGCAATCTGTCCGATTTTCATGAATTCATGCATGACGATCAAAGTTACAGCTTTGACAAACTATTTGTCAAATTTGCCTGTGTGGCCAGTCAACACCGACGGAATTCTTTTCTTTCGCCATTCCAAAGTTAATTAGCCATCTTCGCAATGAATAAGAAACGATGCAGGAAGAACTGAAATTGTTCAGAAGGGAGCACATCGTTATCCAACTCCAGCGGTGAAGAGATAGGTTGCGAGGAATGTAAAGTCCTCTTGACCTGCCTCTCAAAAAACAAATCTCCGCAACTGAAAACCACGGAGGATTTCCGTTCTTTGCGACCAATCTTCCCACATAGGTGGGAGGTTGCAAACAGGGGGAAATTTTGAAACAAGGCACTTCGACATTTGAAATTTGGCACAGAATGTTTTCATGACCCAGCATGGTTTTGCGTCAAGCTTGCAAATAGTTCCAGCAGGTTTTGAGCTCCAAGAATTTTTTTTGAGAAGCAAAATTTTATTCATTTCTTGATCTTTTTTTATAATTCGAAATTGTTATTTCAGAATAATGTTTGCAAAAAAAAAATGAACAAGCATTGGCATATGCAATTAAAGAGGTCCAATAAAGACATTTTCAAAGAACATTTTTGTTATTTCATTTTGCATGCTTTTGTTTGGATATTTTGCATAGGTGGCCCTAAAATGCCATTTTAATGACCTTCTTTGCGAGGAAAATCATCTTTTTACAGAAAATCACAGGAAGCTGGTTGAAGTTTGGCTTTATAATCTTGTTCAGCACGAAATTTTTCCTCACGCACCAATTTTCAGCATTGTGTGTTGAAAATTGACTGTGAAAAACCCAAAACAATGCAGTCGCTTGAAATATTGTTGGGAGATATCCGCTAAGAAAGATCACATTTTTACATGATTGGGTTTCCCGTTTTTTTTTAACCGATTCCAATGAAAATTGTCCACCCCCGATAAAATTTTGTGCAGAACAAACAAATTGCATACGTATTTCTAGGTGCTTTTCAATCGTTTTAAAGAACATCGATTTCTGTCAATAGACACTCACAAAGATGGTGAATAGCTGCTAATGTAAATGGGGAAAAAATGGAAAATGATGAAAATTGGCATTGGAGCACATTCCAATCCGCAGGCGGGAAAAAAGTTTATTTTTTATCTTGTATTTTTGACCGAAATTAGCAATTACCTGTTAAAATGGGAAAAGTAATTTTCAAAGCTTTCGTCGGTGACAGAAAGTGGCCATGAGCATCTCAGTGGCCGTATGCCACAAAAGTAGGGTCTGAGGTGGCATCCCTAGCCGGAATCGACGGGACTGAATTCCTGGCTAGGTGTTTGGGAGATGGATTCCTTCAAAGACCACAACTATCTGACAAGAACAGTGTCTCCGGATGCTAAAAGATGACAATTTTCAAGGGCTTTACTAAAAAATTGTCAATTCAGGGTTTTTCCGAGGGTTTAAGTCCATATGTGGAAATCAATGTTTTTCCAGGTTTCAAGTTCATTGCTTAAAACTCAGGGGGAGCGCAGGGTTGACACCCACAAGATAAGGAAGACATGCACCCACACATTCAAATTTCACCCCGCACAAAAATGAAATTTTGGCTAGAGACCCATAATCCTGGTTTTGTTTAATCCCATCTGCAGCAAACTCTGACAGGATGCACAATTAACGTGGCATTTCAAAGGGACCAGCTGCAGATTTTTATTTTCGTTCATTAAGCTCCACGTCGTATGTGACTTTGGTCAGATCTGAAGATCAAGGACGACATGGAAGCATGCTGGCACATTAATTGCAACGCCAACAACCGATGCAAATTTTTACTGTTTTCTTGTCATGAAGGAAATCATCCTAAATAACGTCAGAAAGGATGATCAGACAACAGACCGAAAGACGACACTAACACCAAATATTTCCTGGTATTCAGAATCCAATCCTGAGTAACTGAAATCTTCAGAGCAGGAAGATGTCTTCAATGAGGAGAGAATGACAGTTTTGTTGCTCCAAATCAAAACTGGAATATCCTTGCCATCGTTTGGGATCAGCAGGAAACCTTTGATTGGACTGTTGAAAGCATTCAAAGGCTTGCAGCAAACTTTGAACTTCTCCAGGAGCATTTTCTATGGTTTTTAGAACATTTTCAGTCTGATATACCTTCTTGAAAATGTATGCAGCCAAAAACATGCCCTTCTGGATGTTATTTAGCAAAACATCTCAAAAGTTTCTAGTTCAGAAAAAAAAATAAAAGCAACAATTTAACAGAAATTGCATTCGAAGTTTTGACGAACACTGTGTAATGTTGGAAAAAGAGCTGCTTAACCTTTACGAGCCTATGGGGTACAAGTTGAAGGGTGATAATGACAGATACAAATTGTTTACACATACCGTCCCCACGCCTGAATGCAGTGAACAAGGCAACTGTTGTGCTCACATTAAGTCGTCTTGGCTCCCTCCATCAACCCTATTCGGATCGATTCGGCGCTTATCCCCATCTTTGTACTTCAAACGAATACCAACAGAGATGCAGAACAACAACCAATCCAATTGCCTTTAGTTATTCTTTTTGCTCCTTTATCTTGAAATCATTTTTTAACAAATCTGTTTTGACTGATGCAGCCGATTTGGCACTTCCGATTCTTTTGTGTGATGCGTCGATGGAAAAGACATTTTGGCGAGCAAAAGTACCCCCAACAGAACAGAAGCCAGAGTTGGGAGAATGTGACTGGCTTCACTCAATACGACTTTTCCTCTTCATGGACCTGTGGAGTGAAAAGAACCGAACAGGAAAAGCCTGGTGCTTATTTCGACACTCTGCTGCTTGTTGAGAAAACTGCTTAATGAATTATCTACGTTCGGAAATCTCAATACAAGGCCCCTAATAGCAGAAATATGGGAGATTTTCTGAATTTTCCTTTTGCATAATGAATTTCTTACATCCGAGGCTACCAAGTGAAGGTTTCGGCATTGCGGGACTTGAATTTTGAAAGGATTTTTTGATTTCTACTCTCGGTATGTAAAGGTCATCATGCTGGAAGAAGTGCTGTGTAAATGCAGGAAAATGCCTGTGTGAATGCTGGAAAAAGGCATGTCAGCAAAGGCAGGAAAAAAAGCTATGTAAATGTTGAAAAAAGACCTGTAAATGCAGGAAAAACAACTGTGTAAATGTTGAAAAAGTTGCGTAAATTCTAAAAAAAAAGCTGTGTACATGCTGGAAAAAGAGCTGTGCAAATGCTGGAATTAGAGCTGTGTAAATGCTGGAAAAAAGTCCTGTGTAAATTTTGAATTCACACAGCTGAAAAAGCTGTGTAAATTCTAAAAAAGCCGTGTACGTGGGCTGTACCAGAATTAATGGAAGTTGCATCCTCAAATGCCTTGGGTACAACTTTAATCAATTTCACCTCCTAAAATCACTGGAGGCATTCTTCCTTGACATCGATGCAAATTTCCACCCTTCTCATGCAACAATCAGATGTTCCACGTTGTTCCAAAGTGGGCTCTTTTTTGCCTCTGAATTTGTGCTTTTGGTCAGGGTTGGACAGAGGAAAATTGCAGTCCTGACATTGCCAATTTGAATTTTGTAAAAAGGCGACAGTTGCACAAGCCGAGGTCAGGTGTCGCTGTGAATGTCTTGTGAGAACCATCTTTCTCTTCTGCAGGGTATCCAAAATTTCTGGATTTTATGATGGCAATATTTTCATTGGGGTCTTTTTTCATTGATTCTGCGAGCCGACTGAGCCATTCTGGTACAGAATTTTGAAAAATCCTTTCAATCGAGAATGCTTCAGATCAAGCCAGCAGACAGAAGGATGTTTGGGGCTGAATCAGCTGGATTTGTTCCGTCGTCATCTTCCACTGCCTCTGTGCACCACGCATTTTTCGCTCGTTCACAACCTGACTTTTAGCTTGTGATTGAGGGTCATTTTTCAACCACCCTGTAACACAGGAAAGTTGTTGAATTATTCAAACGCCAGTGGAAAATGAGTGACACTGGCCACCATATACTGCCTCCAAAATGGCAGGATTTTGAGTTCCATAATCTTCGAGATCTATGCCATTGAATTGTTTGAATTGTTTTTCTTCCCTTGAAAAATCCTTGCTTTTTCTGCAGAGCACAAAACACACTGAATTCAAGCCTCCCTGTACTGAGTATCAGAAGGCTGATAAAGTTGTCCTTTGGCACAAATGTCCACCATAGATGTATTTATTTAAGCAAACCAAAATTTTCCAAAATCGCTTGCAGAATACCAAGACAATGACCCAACTTCCATTAATTCTGGTACAACCTACGTAAATGCTGGAAAAAGAGCTATGTACTCGTAAATGCTGGAAAAAAGCCTGTGAAAATGGTGGAAAAAGAGCTGTGTAAATGCTATAAAAAGGCCTGTTAAACACAGGAAAAATAGTCGTGTAAATGCCGGAAAAAACCTGTGTAAATGCTTGAAAAAAAAAAGACCTGTGTAAATGCTGGAAAAAGGCCAGTGTAAATGCTGGAAAAAGAGTGGCAGGGCACAGCAACCAGTATGACACTCTGCAAAAGCCAGACCAGAGATGCAGTGTGAGCAACCAGTATCGAGTTAGTAATGACTACTGAACTCCTGCATAGAGAGGTTCGCAGATTCGACAATCACACACTGTTCCCATGCAACAATTTTACACTGTTCCCGTGCAACAATTTTAGCTGCAAACAGATTGGCCATTTTGACAGACATGAGCTCACAAGCACTTTGCCACAGAAAAACTGCCCTCACATTTTGCCCAGGTGAGTGAGTAAGTGCAATGCAGTTGACCACCCCGATGCTGCCCCAATGACAGAGCCCATTCAAAGTTGAAACACGAGGGGAGCCATTTCGGGTTTTCGAAGGCGGGAGTATTTCACAGTGAAGGATCTTGACACAACCCAGTCAGTGAGTCTGGGGGGCTGAGTCACAATCATTGGCGGAGCCAGAACAGGGTTCCAAACAACAGTGTTTGGCGGTGGGTGGTCTGGAATACGGAGCCCTCTAGAAGCTGAGGAAATTGTGAAATTTAGGGTTTATTTTGGGTGCAATATTTGCATATGTATTGTTGTCAAAATTTGCCACCAGCGTGAGCCCAAAGGAAATGCAAGCGAACTGCTGGTGGGATTTTTTTGGCAGGGGACGTCACCCCATGTCTTTTCCCGATATGACACCCGTGTTGAAACGGGGAGTGAATGTGCAGAATGGCAGTCCACCATCCAGCATGTACCGAACAAACATGAAACACGAGTGCAGCATAAAGGCTTCGCCCACTTGGTGAAACTGACAATACCTTTCAATTCACACGAGGTACAATTTAGAGAGAAAAAATATCTCACCCTCAACTATGACCCGACTTCACTTTTTTCTGCAGCGGTGGGGCAGGGGCACATTTTATGCCGCAGTATAAGTAAGACTCAACCAAATCTCCAGCGTTTGAATTTGGGATCAGCTTTTGAATTTGTTCAATTCAGTCAATGCCACAATAATTATCTCCTTTTGCAAATTTTAGCTTTTTTGGCATTTTCATGTTGGCGTTTTAAAATTTTTTACTTTTTTTCCAACCTTTCTTGCAATGCAAAGTAATGGCGGAATTAATGCACTCATACATGCGTTTTTCCCATTCAACTGTTCCCCCCGAAACATTTTGACCTCGGTAAAGAAAGAACATATTTAATTCCTGCAGCATGGAGGTTTTGTTAAAATTTGAACAGATGCAATTTTTTCATGTGCGAGTACATTAATTCTGTCACCACTCTACATTCATTGCTGGAAGTGCTTGAACATACTGGGGGACCAGTCATCCCAAACGGCACAGCACCAAAATATTTCTCACAAACATTTTACGCAAAGGGGGGGTGTCACTTCAGGGTTTCACAGAGGGAGGCATGTGTCTCATTTTTAAGGATCTAGGCATAGTCCAGTCGGGGAGTTTGGGGACGAACCCCCGAGTAATTGGGGCTTGGGGTTCAAGGTGCAGAGCCCTTGGCGGGGGTGAGGTGTGGAGCCCAAAGAAGTTAAAGAAATTTAGTGCAATGATCGTTTTCTAGAGGCATAATTTCCCAACAAGGCAAGCCAAAAGCACACGCCAGGGAATGCAAGACAACCGCCAGCAGGGGTATAAATGGTCACTGGGAGAAGTTGCACCTTCCCCTGAAATGACACCCCTGATAACACATGTAGCTATGATCAGTCTTCACAGGAATTAGCAGCCATTGTGTTGGCCAGACACTGAATTTCTCCCAGACACGAAGACTTTCGATGTACGCACTGTGCATTTTTGATCGCTGTGAAGAAAGAACCGATCGTCGAACAAAGATGCCAGGCCTTTCTGTGCAAGCCTGACACAATGATTATAGGGTGTCATGGCAGACAACATCCAAAAAAGTTGAAAAGTGACCTTGATAGGAATCACGAAAGAGTGTCAATTTTGCGAAAAAGTGTCTAATTGCAATGTGCTCTTGTACCTGAGGTTCACGCTTCTCAAATTGCCAACAGCATTTTCAGTTCGCCAAAAACATCTCAGAGTACAATTTTAGTGGGTGAGAAAAGGAGTGAACGCTGGAATAGAGAAACTGAAAAGTCCAGTCATTGCGTCACAAGTGACCACGGACTAAAACTGACTTTTAGAAACTTTTGAATGACCTGTAACACCGCTATAGTAAACCAGGCTACGTGAATTTTATCTGCAGTGCGGCTAGCCATAGTGTGTACCAGCCTCGAGCAGGATTATTCCTGCTTAGCACAAGCGGACAAGGAAGAATCTATGCACCTCATCTGTCATTGGTGCTAGAAAAACGAGAAGAATTAAGACCTTGCGTTTCACGTAATGAATTCACACAGAATTTGCACGAATTCTTTACGCCACAACTTCTATCTGTGGCTGCAAGGGTTTTTTCATGGGCCTCATTAGCCAGGGTTTATCCCAACCTCAATCCGTGACCGATGAATGCTGGGCTCAGCTTCGGCTGGTTAAAAAATCTGAGAAAGTAATGTTTTATGTCACACAGGCCAAGAAAGGAATTTCGCCATTTCAGAAGTGTCTGCAGGTGGACAGTGACGATTTCCCCTGACTTTTCCAGTCGGAAATTCCAAAAATTCCAGACATTTTGGGTACCCATTGCCCTCGATCTCTCAGCATATTGAATGGTCAGAATAACGGTTTTCAAAAAACCTGGTAAAGCAATGCCAACAACTTGGCTTTGTTTGATGTGCCCAAATGTGGCCTAACCTTGCATAACAATAGAAATAAGAAAAGAAGATGAAGAAATCCAGTCAATACCTGTTCTAAAGCAACAGAGACTTCACTTGCTTAATCCCTCTGTTAGGCAAAGGAAAACTTGCGTTCAAGCACCATTCCATTGAAAATCCTTTTTGTTGATTTGCGTGGGCTGCGCATTCTGGCAGAGGGGTGACTTTGTCAGAGATCAAGTTATTTGGTCTCCTGGCTTGGCTCGATCCCCTCAGTTCTACTTTTGATTAGTTTTTGATGCTGGATTTCCCATGGAATGGTGCTAAAATGCAATTTTTCTATTCAATGGTGCAGATCATTGTTAAATTTTCACAAAGTTATTCCGAGAATAAAGAGACGCACACATCAGGATGCCCAACACAAAAGAGAGACACACATCAGTATGCCCAACGATTTGTGAAAATGAAATTCCATTACTTTTCCAGGTTTGTCGGGAAAATTCCCTGACCTTTGTTTTCATCAGAGATAATGACAAAGAAATAGTTTCGGGTCTCTTGACGAATGTTGCGAGTATGATCATTGTCTTGGGATTAGATTGTGGGATAAAAATGATGCCGGCGGTAGTCACAAGTCACGTCAAATAACAAGAAATTGACGTTTCTTGGAAAAGATTACAAGATTTGAGATTCTTTTATTTTCCTGAAAATTTTTCCGACATCTCCCATTTTTGGACATTCCCTGACTATTTCAGCGAGTAAAAAATTCCCCGACATTTCCAGGTTTTCCAGAAAGTCGTCAGGCACCTCGACACATAGAAAAATTCAGCTCGGACGGGAAATGTCAGGGTCTGCTACATTTCAGGACGAGAACGAAACAAATCGGATAAATCTTCCATATATATTTTTCAGCTCATTGAAAAATAAACTAAATTGCAAACAGAAATGCAAATCAACAAGAAAAGGATAAGCTTCTGCAAAAACAAGGCAAAACTAATATTCTCCCTAGGCAAGGAAGGCCCCGTCATGACTCCCCGATGAGAACTACGATCCGGTGGAATAGCCGCCGACGGCGCCTTTCTTCCTCCTTTTGGACCGCGGCATGCTTCGGCGATGTTGTGGCCTCTTTCGCAAAATTTTGTTCTTTGAAACGCCATTCCGTGAGACACCAATTGCAGCTGGTTTATTTGAACCACTTGCGCCATTCTCATCATTGCCACGTTCGGCAACCTCCGCCGACTCCAAGCAAAGTGCACCGTCAGTAACTCCATCCCCATCTTCCGGATAGTCATCGACCTCTGCACCGACGGTACTGCCATCTTCAGCTTCCTCGTCTGCAATCCAATGTTGGCGTCTCCAAGGCCGCTTCTTGGCACCGCCGATGCGGTAATGAGCATATGCTTTGTGATACCCTGCCGCCGTGTCCCTCTTCATGACCTCCCTGAGAAGCATTGTGGCGTAGCACGATGGCGGGAGGGAGACGTGAAGAATGACCCCAGTGTGCTCGGCATCTGAAGTTTGGAGGGATAAACAGAGGAACAATGAAAGTGTGTTAATCAGTGTTCAAAATAACAAGGCATTTTTGGCAGTTTTTGTGAATGGCCTTGCCCATTCACAAAAAGTGGAAATCTGTCCAGGCCATTGCATACATTTTGTTTGTGCACTCCCTAAGGCTCAAGCCAGCTCATGTCTAGATATCCCTCGAAAATTTTGTTTGAAGGATGAAAACTCTGACTAGATAAATTGTTCGCTGTTGCCTTTTCCTGGAATTCCCTGATTTTAGCAAACAAATTCCTCCAGAATCCGGGTTCTTTAAAAATTCAAGCTTTGTGGCAGTTATGCGGCAAGAAATGAGATGAAAATAGAGCATTCGTCGAGATCATAACCCCCCAAGCTCAGTCGAGTCCTGAAGTTCTTTGAACCCATTAGTTCACTGATCCCCCTAGTTCACGTAAAACCCCAAGTTTAATTGAATCTAAAGTTCATTCTGCATATTTTTTGAATAAACACCAGTAAAGCTGTTTTGGTCAAGTCTGCGGGGCCAAAAAACTGACCAAGACAGGATCAGTTTAGGCCGCATTACAAGCTTTTGAGAGGTGGGGGTAAATATATGCAAAGAGGTAGCATATCAACACCTATGGAGTAACGACAAAAAAGGACATTGAGGCAAAGAAAAGGTTGTTTTTTGGTATAAAATAACCTTCAGAATGCTCTGGCAGAGTATAACCAATCATCCTTTCAAAATCGGAGAGCAGCAATAGTTCGTTTGGTGCAGAATAACTCACTATCTCCCAATTCATCTCCTTCGGTCTAATCAGAACTACCCTGTAGGCACCAGGCAGGGAATACTGCCTAAAGAAAGACACAAAAAACAAGAAAACAACTCAATTACGAAAAAAAAAGAAAACAACTCCAAAGTTAAAGGAAGCATACAATTATTATAGAAGAGTGCACTTTTTTGAAGAATAGGCCAATCCACATCACACCACCCATTCTCCGAACACAGTTCTTCCGAACACACCTGAAGGCCAAGAGAGATATTGTGCAGAACATGGCAGCACCGGGTGCAGGGATGCATTTTTTTTATCTGTATTTTGTGCACATATGAATCTTCAGAGGAGGTGATTTGTCCTAACTGGACACGTCAAGGTCAAGAGGTGAGCCCGTTTCGACTTGTGAGGTGCTGCAATCCATGATGTCACCGCAGACCAGCAGTGGTCGAATCAGTGTTCCAAGGGTCTCTTCTTGTGCGACAGCTGAAATGGCCACTCACGGACAGGGGTTGCTAATAACTTGAATAATTTGGCTGCTCATCCTCCCCTGATGATTCCAACACATCACCCTGCTTTGATTGGTCCAACTCCTTTTGACTGGGAAAAGTGGTCAGAATTTTGAGGCCGGATGAGTCATTACTCATTAGCAACACTGTGTCAGTCAATGTTGGCGATGTAAAAGGAAATCACCACGGGGGTGGGGAGGGCGGTGATGACTGATTGGTTGTGGAAGGTTTAACTCCCCTCTAATGACCACCATCCTGACCCTAACCGAAAAGCAAACTGAATAATTTTCCCAAGAATACATTTTTCTTTCTGCTTGGATAGGTGATAATTTGGCACGAGAAAAATTCACATTTGGAACGTAGACATGTTGGGTGCGTGTGTCACACAGATTGTCAAATGATTTCGTTCAACAAAAGCTAACAAACACAATCCGATAGGAGCCTACTTGAATGCAAATGAGATGTTGGAAGAGCAGTAAAATCCACATCAACCAACGACAAGTGACAATATCCTGCAGGGAAGCCAAAATGGAAAAGGTCAAACAAAACAACAATTCAACGTCACTAACTTTATGTTGCTGTTGAATGAAGACATGCTCAGGCCATCAACAGCAAGCAGTTCATTGTAGAACGAGCTGGTTTCGTTTTCGGGCAGCTTGATTGCGTGACCAGGAAGGGGTAGGCATATCTGCTCCATGCCAATTCGGGATGCGCTGATATCTTCTTCGGTGACCACCAGTGGCTCTCCAGTTCCTGGGAATTATGAGAGAGAAATGGGACACATCTCATTTTCCGAAAACTGGCACACCCAGAGGAAGTTGATCGCAACGCAAGTGCGATCAACAGGATCTTGTCACAGCAGGTGTTTCTGCAGATCTTGGAGAAGAAATTTCACGAACGAGGTTTTGCAGGGTGTATTTGATTGCTGCCAAAAATCCAATCTGCAAAAACCGTCGCAGCAGGGACAAGCTGATTTGGCACAGATTTCATGGTTTTAAACTTATTGATATGGAGTAAAAAAGTACCTACTCCATTTTGTGTGGGGTTGGGTAGCTGGCAGATTTAGCGTTAATTTCAAATACAGTTACAGATTTAGCGTTGATTTTAAATGTCAGTTTTTGTCGCCAGGGGGCAATTTTGTGGGTGGCAAAGGCAAAAGTCCCTCGACCGCTTTTCACACTTTCCTTTTGATCCCGTGAAATGTGGATGTTCTTAAAAATTCCGAACTTTAGAACTTCAGATGCAAAATTTGTGATCTTTTAGTTCCGGTCGGCCACATTTTCAGCCGATTCAGATCCTGTTGTCAAACATGTCATTTATTTGAAAAAGCTGCCACAAGACGCCTTAGAGATTTACTTCCACCTCATGATCTCAGAACCTTATCGAGTGATGGTCTGAGACACGGAGAAGATGTGGTTACCACAATCTCGGGCAATAACGAATCTTTTTGGCCCAAAAACATGTCCAATGGAATCTTTGCCCTTTTCTCCAATACTCCTTGTAATTGTTCCCCCATGGTATCCGATGGTCCTCCGCAACCATCGTTGACAAATGCTGCTTGGAATTAGAGTACAATGCTTTCAAAACAACCAACGAACAACCAAATGAGAAGGAAATGCGACGACAAATTCCACTCTTCAGACGCTGATTCTCGGGCCCCAAATTCAGCACAAGAGACATTTTCTCAAACTGGTGATGAATCCACAAAAATTGACCTTATCTGTTAGCATTCCATGAGTTTCTGCTTAATTTCCATCAAATTTATGATTTTCTTTCAAAGATCCTTTGCAGGGGAAGAGCTCCCTTCAAAAATTAGTCAAGACGCCCACATTTCCAATACCTACCAGAACAGGGAGTTCCTCAGCTGTGAGGATCCGTAAGGAGTAGATCTGGAGAATGAAATAAAATATCCCTAACTTACTGGACTCCAGAGAAGGGAAGTACAAGTCTCCAACAAGGGGTTTCAACCCGAACTTCCGGACTCTCATCGACAGAATCTGGTTCCAAATAAAACTCTGATAGGCATGAAGGAACATCAGACGAGAATAAAGAGGAACCTGCGGCAGAATTAAAAACAGAAATGCCATAAAGATGCCAATACAAACGCCATAAAGATGCCAATACAACCGCCATAAAGATGCCAATAGAAATGCCATAAAGATGCCAATACAAACGCCATAAAGATGCCAATACAAAAGCTGAAACAAAAGAACAAA
>JASGXE010010358.1:0-15495 GCA_030068105.1 Sinentomon sp. SZTP_YWyxl | reverse complement strand
CCTGCACGTGCACCACGAACAGGAATTACATCAGGACACATATTAAAAAAAAACAAAAGACTAACGGCCTTTGTCTGTTCGTTTGGAGAATGCGAAGACGCAATGTTTCACTCCCACCTCGTGGAGCTTCTTCAGGTGACGTGACACCGATGATTGACTGAACGGACAATGGCCGTTAGTCTTTTTCTTGTTTTTAAATATGTGCCCTGATATCAAACCTTCTGCCATCTTTAACAATGCAAAAAGGGTGAGAAAATTAGGTGGTACCTTAATTATTGGTCAACTAGGTACTTCACACTCTTTGATGCCATCATCATCATTTGGCAGGATGAGCTGACAGCCTTATGGCCGGTGGCTCTACCCGATCCTTGTTGCGAACGCTTGGCTCGAAAGTAAGGGTCGAACCGGTACAGTACCCGTACTGGTTTGATTTTGTACCCGTACCGGCACCCGTTTGAAAATCCAACCGGGTACTGTACCGGTTGGAACCCAAATTGCCACAATTTTTTGGTGATTTTTTTAGGGATGCAAACACACATGTGTGGCACATCAATCTTGGTTGATTTTTTCCCAGGAATTCAATGGGATGGGCAAAATTGAAGTATCTCTTAAAGGGGAAGAGTTATCCAACTTTTTCAGCAATTCAAAAGGAAAAAAAAAATTAAAAATCTTTGTGCGGGTCCAGGCAAATCAGTTCACACAACACAATTGCAAAGTGCCAACTGCGATAGGTACGGTACACCTATCCAGCTCTGCACCATTTTACAGAATGACAAAATGTTCCAGCTGTTCCCTTTTTATATGCTGGGAGATACTGTTGAACTTGGTTGTGGGAGGGGATACCAATCAGAATTTGGTTGGATATGCGCAAGCTCCACCCACTCAATTTGAAGCCCAAGGTCATATGGCTCACATTTGAATAGGCTAATAAAAGAACTGGCTCCAGAGATGATCAATTAAGTTTGTGCTAAGAGTCTGAGCAGTGAGGGCCACAGATCTGTAGGCAGCAGCGTACATCTTTTTCTCATCACGGAACTCTTTGGCAGGATATCATTGTACGCCTGTGGGCTTTTGCTCGATTGGATACACCAGGCCATGCGCACTCTGGTATTTCGATTTATCTTCCTTTTGCATAGCGCAGAGCCTTTTACCGGTTGCAGGGTGTGTTTGGCCCGCAACACCATGCTCCACAGCTCAGCTAGAATGTTTTAATCCGCCATGCATGCAAGTGCATGTACCAGCGCACATTCATTTTTTCCCATGTGGTAAATGCTTCGACTGGATGTGCCAGGATGCCAACCTGAAATGATGGGTTTCTGCACCTGAAACCCATCATGTCAGACACTGAATATTCTCTCTGCCACGATCAGATTGTGTAGGTACCAGATAGATTTATAATTAAATATATTTAATTAATATACAGCGTGATTCACAAAAACCACTAGGGAATTTCTTTTGTCCTGGCTGACGTGACAAAATTTCGTGACCACGATGTGCATAAAGCCAGACAAACTGTAGCGCGCGAAACTTATCGGTGTATGCTCGCCTTGATACAAATAAGATCATGTTCAAGGCTCGCCACTGCGTACCTTTCCGTCTGGTTTGGAGTTTTCCTTCGAAGTTGGACGCGATCATCTCTTGTAGATTGATTTGCCTGTTCGACATTAAGTGGGAGGTGCCAAAATGACGCAGTGCGGCTGCGTTCCCCTGGCAACGCAGCCCGCAACATTTTCGTCAAAATGACTGCACCACTGCAGTGATGGTTTCTGCGGTGCATTGAAGTTTTGCGGGTTGCATGCTGTTGTCTGTGCACTGCTGGACCATTTGCGCCCGCAAATGTGGTTGCGTGGGGAACAGCCATGCCTTTAAAACAAGCAAACTCCTGAGTATTCCAATGCACGCAGATGGGCCCACGTCGAATGGTATGAGTCAGGAAGCTGGAGGGAGGGCATGTGTGGAGTAGACTGGAATAAAGATGATGGAATAGCACATGTCCGAGCGTGTTGTATGATTTGATCTCTCCGTTGTGGAATCATGGAATCGGCAATCGCCATTGTCATCATTGCGCCGTGCTGCAAAGGCCACAGTGTGCGAAGTCTTTTGTCCGCAAACAGGGCTCATGCGTTCGGCTTTCCCTGCCCCTGCGTTCGATCAATGTCAAGAAAGCTTCTGTACCGACTAAGTGTTTTTTCTGAATCACCCTGTATTAAATATATTATATATTTTTTTTGTAACAGCAGAGCACTTTCATTTTGTCGCATCCCACTTCTCTCAACTCGTCTATTTGCTTCAGTTCCTCTCGTGCTTGCTTCCTTCGGGCTTTTTCAAGTCAAATACCCCCATTCCAGTTCTCCAAGAAATACACTTCCTGGCCAACCTGCCATTCTGGCTGCCTGCAACTTTTGTTTCTGTTTTTTTTTTGTTTTTCTAAAATATTTTTTGAATTTGGATGTATTTTTTAATTTTTTGTTCTTTCTTTTCTTTTGGTATGGATGGACGTCTACAATTTCTTCTCCCCTCCTCAGTGCCTGCTATTTCCACTTCCTTCCTAGCTGAGCAACGTGTCAGGTCTGGTGACATTAAGGAAAATGCATTTGGACATTGGCATTGCAAGAGTTGAGTTGTTGTTTCACATAGAAAGCCCCAGCGCCTGTGTATTCCCTCACTTTGTACCAGTGAAAAAATGATGAAAAGTTCTCTGAAGTTTTTTTTTATTATTGTAGTGCCATGTGATGTGCCTTAGCTGGGCTTTGGGGGAAATTTGGTCTTTAGAACACATTTCTTGCTCCCAAAATGAAACTGACATTCCAAAATGTCTTCAGCTTCTGGTAAAAATGAAAAGGCAAACTTCAAAGTTCAAACAGCAATAACTCGGTCAAAAAACACATTTTTCAATTTGGTTTTGATTTTTGGGGATACAATTTATGTGGCTTTCTGCACACCATAAAAGTTGCAACCGGTACATGTGTACCGGTACCCGTACCGGTTGCTGTACCCGGTTGAACCTGTACCGGTTCGACCTCTGCTCGAAAGGAGAACAATGCCTCATAATTGTTGCCCAACTCAGCACTACATTCAATGCAAACCATGCACAGTTCCAAATGTGATACCATTTTTGGTTTGCTGAATTGTGCTTTTGCATTTGGAAGGTCGAAAAGTTACGAAGGTAGTTGGATTGTGGTGTCTTGAACTGTAAAATCTGGATGTTATCCAGTATCCACCCACCACTTTGATAGTAATTCTGACACAAGTACTTTTTTACTTTTACAAGTGCTATTTCTGCTGACTGGGTCTCATACCAGATAAAGTGGATGCACTGTTTTTCATTAGCCATTAATTGCTGCACCAGGACTGTTATGAAAATATTCTTTGAATTGCTCTCTCGAGTGTCATTGGTCCATTGGAAAGAAATGGAATTCAAATTTTCAGAGGGTTTTTGTGAAACAACACACGATAATGTTGGATGATGAGCTGAGGATACTTTTTCAAGGAAGGGTCTCATGCAGATTGATAGTACCTAACTGAAAACAACAAAGTGTTGGATTATATTAAAACCCATCAAATTTCTGTCTGGTTTTTGAAGTGGCCATAATCTGTTGTGATCAATAATGTCATTCCTTCACGAAATCAGGGATTTTTGTGACCTTGTTCACTAGGTACCTACCTACCAACCTATTTTATTGTTTCAGAAAGAAAGCTGATTAGTCAGATAAGGAATGCACACGGTGGTTCAGTGACTGCACTTACTTGTCTTCCCAGTGAACCATTGATGGTCACCACATCTCCTGACAACACCATTAAGGTTTGCTAATGTCAACCTGAGATTTACACTCTGTTTGCTTGCTCACGATGCAACAAAATCAGGCTACTAGGGATTTTGGAAGTGGATGAAACATGAACCAATTTTTATGTATTTAATTAGGCCTATTTATTCGATAACTCTTGGTTTCATACATCTTTTTTGGATTTGGTTTTACTCTTTGAACCTATCCAGCTCTCCAATAACTGGCCCTTTTTTCCTCAAGTGAGATATCTCGCCAAAAAAAAGATGCACTCATGTCATTCCACTACCTGGTGGCTTGATGCACAAAAAAGGTTCAACCTTCTGTAGGACAGTCGTTTCAGAGATGGTTTTTAAGTTAATCTTATAGATTTCTGGACATTCGCATCACTTTTTGCCTCAACTATCTGTTAATTGAGTCATATCCCATAATTTTTGAGTTTTTGGCTTGGCAGCAGATTGGATTGTAAGGTTGACGCTTGGTAAATTTCTCTTTTGCCGCTTCGTGCAATTTATTTTGCCTCAAATTCGAAGATGCGATTTATTTTTTAATTTTTAACCAATTGAAAAGTAATTTTTTGATTGAAATGCAGCAAAAAAATTTTAAACTGAAGCAGAGTTGAAAATGAAGCATCTGGGCTTTTTCATGGTGATAAAGGTTTTTTCAAGACCAGCTTTCAAAACAAAATGAGACAAGAATGAAACTCTGTCTTCATAATGGTTGAGAAAGTTATTCCAAATTAAATTTGCTTTTTTGTCAATTAGATCTGCCGTGGGCCAGTTTTACCTTCAAATCAGGTGATGCGGATGGGTTCAATGATGCATACAACCCAAGGATTCAAAGCATTTAACCTTTTCGTGTGTGCATAGTGTGCAATTAAATATTTCATATCTTTTTTACTGATATGTGCCTAAAAATGGACCCATGGGAGTGCGGTTGTGATCTGATGTATTTCACAAGCTAGATTCACGTGATGAGGAAAACGTGATGAAAACATGAGGAAAAAAAGAGGAAACCATGAGGAAAAACGTGATGAAAACCATGAGGAAACCATGAGGAAAAACGTGATGAAAACCATGAGGAAAACATTAGGAAAAACGTGATGAAAACCATGAGGAAAACATCAGGAAAAACGTGATGAAAACCATGAGGAAAAACGTGATGAAAACCATGAGGAAAACATTAGGAAAAACGTGAGGAAAACCATGAGGAAAACATGAGGAAAAACGTGATGAAAACCATGAGGAAAACATGAGGAAAAATGTGATGAAAACCATGAGGAAAACGTGAGGAAAAACGTGATGAAAACCACGAGGAAAATGTCACACTCTCCTGCCAAGAGCGATCTTGAATACGAATGCTTTTAATCTTTTGCCAAACAAAACATTTTCAAAAGGGTTCAGGTTAGGACCAGGACATGCTCCAGATGGAAGCATGCGTCTGTCGGCTGCCAAAAATTTTTCGCACAAATTTCATTTACCAGATCATTTTTGGACTTTTCCTCTTTTAATTTCATGCCACTCCACTCTTTGGAATTATTTACAGATGTGGATTTTTGATCTTCCTGATGGTGGTGCTAGGCTGCTAAGGCACCGCAGTGGTCATAGCAGTCCACCTTCAAAGATTCGTTTTCGTGGTGATGACGGCTCATTTTTGATGAGTGGTGGGAGAGATGCAAGCTTAAGAATGTATTCCACACTCTATGATCATGGCAATCATAGTTTTGGTCATGCATCTGCAAACAGGAAGGTGTCACGGAAATTGGGTCTGGAAAATGACGTCTTTCGTATGCCACCCATTATAGAATTTGCCCAAGGTATGTTGAAATCAATCCCCTTCCACACCAAATTTTAGGCCATGACACCTAATTAGTCTATGAAACCAAAATTGATATGTCCACAGAGTGGAACATCTGCTTTTTATGCAAGTCCCCACCAGCCAGTGGAGCATGTTGTGGGGTCCTCATGTGACAAAGTTCCCAATGCAATTTCTCGGACAGGTTTGATTTTTTTCTCTTCTGGTCCGCAAAGGCTGCAGAATCAGCCTCTGTGATCACTTTAAAAAGAAAATTATATGAACCATAATTCTGCCTGCTGTGTTGGCAGGCAGAATGTTTCTGAGAAAACGCATGTTATTTGGGAAAGCGGAAGCAAAATTTGGCGGCACCCCACTTGTTCAGCTCGTGGCCCCCAGTCATTTATGGCCACCCCCCATCTAGAAACATGCACTCCCTTGTGCCCTCTATCCTGGAAGACGTCCTCAGCACAGCCATTTGAGTTGTTTTAAAAGCTAGCAGGAGAAACATCATGCAGCGGCTTAACAGATGTAAAAGAAGCTGGCACCTGCACACTTCAAATTAAAGAGAACAAATGCTGGAGAATAAACGATGAAGAAAAGTTCAGAATTTTTTAAGTTGTTTTGAAGCCAGAGTGGAACAGTGGTTACTTATCGACTGTCCCTCCTATCCCTCGTATGTGAAGGAAAGCAAATGTGCTGGCTGTCACCTTGTGTCATCTGTTTCTGTGTAAGCGAAGTCTGTTACAATTTTCTTTATTGCATATTTGCTTTGTCTTTTCTGTTTTGCCAGAATCAACTCGTGAGAAAGATTGGATAAGTGTTGTCGCCTGCCACCAGGGTATTCCTGACGTCTCAAGTTGGAATGTCCATTTGGGTAAAATGGATGATGAGAAGATGATATCTGAAAGATTTCAAACTGAACCTGAACTCAAAAAGGCTGCTGCGTTGGTAAGGGACCGATGGGCGATGATGTGATTTTTGAATAACAATTTTTTTGCAAGCCTTAAATTTCGTGAGATGATTTGGCATCTTGTGGTTATTTTAGAAATAATTGGTGTGTTTTCCTTCGGCGGTCCGCCCCTGGTGTCTGTGCCAAAATACCCACTTGCTGCCGGGGGCCCCAGGACGAGCAGCTCACTTTCTTCCCCTATGGATCGCAACTTTGACCTTCACTTTTATTCTAGCTGTCCTAAAACTCTTATCAGTCCTGTCCTAAATTTCTTCCTCTTCGTCTTTAGGATGTCTAGCTGTCTGCTAGAAATCCTGCTTTTTCGGATGCCCTAGCCCTCTTTGTTCCTGTCCTCAAACCCTACTAATTTCTTTTCTCTACTGTCCTGAAGGTCCGTTTGTGAACTAGCCAACTACTTTTCTTTTCATTTTCTGTGTTATATATCGTATTTTCTTTTCTTTTCTTTTTTTTTGGGTCACAGGAACGGCGCTCTTGCTGGGTTCTAGCGGAGACGTGTTACGTTACTGGTGTTCCCATGTATTTATTAATTTTATCTGGCTCGCCCAATCTGTGGCACTTGCATTCTTGATGTCGTTTTATTTTTAATTTTTGCTGCCACCGTCTGGCTCACGAGAGCTGGGGCTTGCTGGACAACTTGAACTTGAATTGGTGTATTTTCCTTGGGAACTGAACCAAAACACTCCAATCGTTCAAGAGGAGGAAAGAAGATCTTTCACATGTTGAATGTTAAAAGCATTCGACTGAGAAGAAGCTTTTGCAACCAGACAATCATGGGGCTTAGTTTCTCCCTTCACTGCATGGAAAAACAAAACAAAAATTGATTTTACAACAAGATTCTTGGTGAGTTGCAGTGGAGAAAGGGAAGATTTTAACATCACAACTATCCAAGTATCTTGGCTACAGATGATGGTGCTCTAGTTTTAATGCTCTCTTCATGCCAAAATGACTTTTGCCGATGTACTGCTGTGGTCGTTGGTGGTTGAAAAGCCTAAAATATGGGACTCTTTTTACAGGACCATACAAAAGAAATTCCTCCAAGCCGAGGACCATGTAACATCTACGGGGCCTTTTATCATACTTTATTTTGGAATTCAATTTCGTTTCTCTGATTTTGCCTGTTCTTTGCATGTTTTTACAGTGTGTTGATATTACAAGCTGCGGCAACTTTGTGTTGATTGGGTATGATTCTGGCCACGTTGATCGATTCAACATGCAATCCAAGAAGCATAGGCTTTCCTACGGAAGACCATCTCTTGCTCACAATGGTTCCGTTAGGGGTGTGGCTGTTGACATGCTCAATCGGGTTGTTGTAACAGGAGGTTCTGATAAAAAGCTAAAATACTGGCTGTTCAAGGATGGTCGCCAACTGGAGGAGAAATGTGATCTGAAGGCCGGAATCTCGAAAATGCTACTACACAGGGTGAGGTAAGCCAACACATTTTGCATTTTTACCCCAGCTATCGTCGGACTGGCAGTGTTTATCAACAAGCCTGCATTGTGTAATTCCTATCCATTCTCTGGTATGCATGCAATTGACTTGGAAGGAGGTTCCGCAGAACTTTGTTTTTAAATGGAGAGGAATTGAAGCCTAACCCAATTGGATCGACTCTCTTGATGGGCTTTGGCAAAGACGTTTTAACGTGAATGGTGAATGGACATTAATGTGAATGGACATTTCTTTTTCTTTTTTTTTCTGGCTGGCCTATTCCGTGGCAAATTTTTTATTTCTGTTGGATGTAATTTCTGATTTTGCTGACGCCGTATGGTTCACAAGAGCTGTGGCCAGCTCGAACTAGAACTAGAGAGTAATTGGAGCTTAACCCATTTTTATACCCTAGCTCCAATGTAACAGACCCAAGATAATTTTAATGGCACGGAAACGATAATTTCCGAGAAAAAAGTATTCTTTCTCATCCACCGTTTTTTGTCAGTTTCTGACAAGAACTTTTTTTGAAATGGACAAATAAGAAAAAATCAACAACGGTTCAACCTAAAAATTATGAAGTTCAAAATGAGCCCAACTTCGATGCCAAGGCATCATCAAAATAACCAAGAATTTGAGAATCTCCATGAGTCTTTTCATCTTTCCATGTAAGGCTCAAAACGTTTTGAACGCCCTCCATATCCTAGTTTTGTTTGGTTGGTAAGAGTTACCCTTGCTTTGGTAAGGCCTAATTCAAGTAACAAAACAAATAATCCATTTTTATTCTCCAGAAAAGTGCTGACAAACAGCCCAATGATCTTGCGAACATAAAATAGATTTTTTCGTTGGTGCACTTTGTTAAAACAGATTTTAGGCCTGTTTTACAAGGCGATGAATTTTTGTTCTCTTGACTGCAACATGTTGTGACCCTTTGTTCCCTGGTTTTCATCGGATGATGTGTTTTTGCTGCATGTCAATTACTTCCAGTTCCTCGTTAGGTACTTTTGGAAGCTTTCTTCTTACATTACAGTTCTCTTCTTGCCGTTTCTTTCGACGACTTCTCCATTTTGCTTTTTGATATGATGACAAGAAATCTGGCAAGACGTTTCAGTCATCACAGCAATATCATTACCGACTTCACATTCAGCTACGATGCCAAATGGTTGATCAGTGCTTGCATGGACTCTTGCATTCGGACATGGGACATTCCAACTGGCAAGTGAGTGAGCAGAGTGATACCTGTCCAATGAGCATTGATGCCTTGCACAGGGTGCCCGCAGAATAATTATTGTTCACTTTCTTATCCTTAACAGCAACCTTAAAACAGCCTGAATGCAGTCTGAAAAAGTCTGGCCCTCAGTCAGAGATGACAAAAACATGCCCGTTGAAGATTTATTTTAAAAAACATGGTGGCCGTGCAGGTTTTCCCACTTCCTGTGGCCTGTAACCAACTTTGGGTTGCCATCCATCTGGAAAATCCAGGGATTTGTAAATTTACACCTGGAAAAGTCAGGGAATTGAGGGGAAAAGAGAAAATCTGGAAAATCCAGGGTAGAAAAAAAGTTGCGTTCTTTTCACAACACTTATTTTAGACTCTTAGTTCTGTCCACATTTCAGAAGGAAATGTGACTTGCTGCTTGCAGATGCCACTTGGAGAACACAAATTTGTCAAAAGGCCCATGTTTTTGGAGGACTCTATTCCTCGAACCTCCTGCTAGGGGCTCTGCAGCTGAACCCCGCTCGGGGCTCCCCAGACCTCCACACTGGTGGCTCCTAGGCCCCGATCAACTGGCAGGTTGCCGCCCCCAGACCCCCTGCCCTTGATGCACCTCCACCTACCCCCATGTGCACACCCCTTTTCCCCTTTTTACACAGGTTTTAAGATTTGGGAAGAGACCTGAAAAAATTGAGGGAATTCCATTTTTGGATTTTGAGTAGCAGGCAGCCCTGCAAGTTTTTATCTTTTCATGCCACAGTGGCAACACCTTAGCAAACTTACTCCCCATGATCGCCCCAAATTTCACTTCACACCACCTTTTTTCCTGGGGATTTTGTTACACCTCA
Organism: Sinentomon sp. SZTP_YWyxl; assembly: GCA_030068105.1. Taxonomy (NCBI): domain Eukaryota; kingdom Metazoa; phylum Arthropoda; class Protura; order Sinentomata; family Sinentomidae; genus Sinentomon; species Sinentomon sp. SZTP_YWyxl. The sequence continues at coordinate 5,459 of JASGXE010010358.1, read as the reverse complement.
ACCGGATCTCACCTCTGCAGGTGCAACCACTAGACTTGAGGCAAGAAATTAGAATTGGAATTGAACTGGAGTCTACTTCCCTCACAAAAATCGCATTGGCTCATTTTTCAAAGATGATTTGGGAAACATAGCTGCCTGTTGCATCAGGTCACTTAGGATTAGCAACACTTTTGGCCAAATTTAGGTAAGGGAATCACTGAATTAGAGAAAAAATCACAAAAAATCGATTTTCTCAAGTGATACCACCAGAAAGCTAGACTTTTACTGAAAAAAAAAATCATTATTGTTTAATCAAAATCGGACTAAAATTGTGGATGTGGTGAATATTCAAAGGTCTCTTCTCTACCACGGGCCGGAATCGCTTTCAATACCGCAAGTCAAGTGAGCCTGTCACTTTTTTTGTTTGATGGATTTTTCTGTTTGCGATTTTCAAACTGAAAAAATGCATCTTCTTCAAAACGGCTTGACCGATTTGGCTGAAATTTTCACAGATCTCCGGAGATGTATTTCCATAAAAAAAACCTGCCTCAATTGGCATAGCACCATCGTAAGGGCCATTTTGGGACATTTGAATTTCTTACGCTGCCTAAAAAGTGTAGCGCACAAAGTCAAAAATATCTGTTCAAAAAGTTTTGGAGGTCATAGAAAGTTGATTGAGGCAGTATTTGTGGCCATGGAGATAAGGTAACTTCCTGTTTAATATCTCCCAGATCGGCCAAGGCATTTAGGAGGAGTATGAATTCTAGCGGAATGCACTTTCCCAATATATTTTTGTACTTTTCTCAAAAACTAAAAGTGTTAAAAAGCCCAACTCTGCGCCATGTTTTTAGATTTTAGAAGACCCACAAAATAAAAGTTCATAAAAATCGGACCACAAACACCGAAGTTGGTCCGATAGGTGACACCCTTACCTTCAGTAAAAAAGGCACATATTCATCGGAATATTCGGAATCAGCATTGAAAGCTGCTTCTAACAATTCTGCTGAAATTGTGTCAAGCCTCAGCATTATTGAAGATGGCACAATGGGGCAAGCGACACAAAAATAATTACAAGAGTATAAAATATGTGTAAACAAATTGTAGCTATTGGCCCAAACAAACACACATTAAAAATACAAATTGAGATAATTTTTGGTACACATGTGCAGGGTCACTGCAACTGTTCATGTAAAATTTCAGTCCTTTAGGTCATCTGGTTCTCATAATGGCAGCCATTTCAAAGAAAAAGCTTGGTGAAAAGCAGTGCCATGCATATTGATCTTACTGGTTGTAACACCCCTGAAACATCACAAGACAGACTTGTTCAGTGATTTCACAGGCAAGACAAGCTCCAATGATCTGGAGCCACTTATGTTCAGCATCCCGATTTAAGTAGAAATAATAATTGTTTTTATTTGCAAATTGTAATTTCACTTATTTCTCTGCATTTCAGTTTGGTTGACATATTTCGAACACCCATTCCATGCACATCATTAACGATGCCAGAGACAGGTGAATATCTGGCAACGTCTCATCAGAGCAGTCTTGGAATTTATCTGTGGGTTAATCAAACCATTTTCTCCCATGTTTCACTGAAGTCCATCGATCCCACGCACATTCCCACTGAAATAACTAACCTTGGACCAACTTACTTGGAGAGTAATGATCAAAGAACAGGTTAGTGTTGTCTTATTTAAAAAAAAAAAAAAGGTTTTGTCTCACAGATTTTGTTTTTTGTGCCACCAAGTTCAACGAAGGACTTTTGCAGTGCTTGACCAGCTGATGTACGTACAGGTCCAAATGTTTGAAAATTTTGTGATAATTTTATCATTTTTACTCTATGCATGATTTCGTTTTCTGGTAGCATCATCTGTGTGTGTGCGTGGGTTGATAATCCACAATGAATCATGTGGTCAAATATCGCCACCCCAAACGCAAGTTAGTTGAGAAATGATTGCAGAAGGGGAAGGCTTTGCTGAGGTAATAAATTTACCGCAGAGGAAGACACTCATCCAGGTTAATGAATAACAATGTGACCATGATTGATGAGTCATTGGCTTCAAATTATTGTGCCTGGCATGGTGCCACGGATCCATTTCACAGACTGTGTAAACAGTTATCTGGTTTGAGGACATTGCCGGATCGGATGTCATGCTTTGCTGGAACATGAACATGACATCCGATCCGACTGAACATGAACATTTCAACCCCTGGACTGGAATCTTCATCAAATATGAACATGTGCTATGTTTGCTGTCGCTGGTGTTGTGCAACCCATGGCCATATGCAAAAATGGGAACTGCGCAAAGACATTTGTGTGCAGCCACCCCAGGTCCACATCTGGGAAATGGGGGTTCCGATCATTTGTTGTCACTGTATTTCTATTCATATGGACATCAGAAACTAACACCTCCACTCATTCTTTCCTTTCGATGGCAATCCGGCCCCTGGGTATTCCTCTGCGTCTCCGTGTCTCTGAGTGACTCCTCCCCCCTCTTATGGTGAATGTACCATGACCTTGGTGTCATGAGTGAGGTATGTTGCCGACACATCCTGATTCCATGTATTTGATTGACCTTTCCCAGAAACATAATATGGTGAACTGGAATTCCTTCGCCTCTTCCCATGTCCCCAGCAGTTGCACTGACACTTTAATATTCCCAATGCGCCCAGGTTCAAGCGTCTGCAGCTTCACTAGAAATTCTTGACGCTCGAAAGGAAGTATATCCCCAAGTTTTGACTTGGTTTATCCCGAAATATGGACCCATCATGATCAATGACCATGGTCCGAGGTGACTGAACAGATCCTTCTGAAGTATCATCCATGAGCAGCCATCACATGGACAAAAAGCCTGCCGGATTGAAATTGGTCAGAATGGCATAACCTGGTCCTCGAATGGTAAAACCTCCTTGCATCCGTGCAAGTCCCAACAAACATGGTGTTGTCTCATTAAGATTTGCTTCCTCCAGCTCCGAATGTCGCTCCAACCGACTGAACCTGCATCGAGGGCCATCTGTACTGATGGCTCCCACAATCCCAACAATGCAGATGACCTCCTGGACACTTATGTTGGAGGTCCTGTGGGCAAGCCTGGTAATGTCGCTGCAGCGTTGACCATTTGATCCACGGGGTTGTCTGAAAAACGGAAAACAATATTTGTGTCCGCTTATTCGCTATTCCGTTTTCTTTGGATGTACCAAGTCATCTACCCCTCATACTGTCCTGGGTAGATGAAAAAACAGAAAAGCATTCGTGTGTTGTGATCCCTTTCGCGTTACCCGGTTAAACGCGTACCGATTCCATTCAAATTGTTTGCCCAATGAAACACTGGATAGTGTTATTCTGGCAATTCAGACTTTTGCCTTTTCAAGCTGCTGGAACCCTTCAACACCTGGCCAATTTCTACTTTTTTGAGTGTATGAAAATCCCAGGCAGTTTTTTTCAATCATTCAAATATGTTTAATGCTGACATCACAAACATAAGAATGCAAACATTTATCAAATGTGCTCAAACATATGAAAATTTAACTGCAAATTGAGAAGCCTGAGCAGTTTGTGTTTGCCTGGAGAAAAATCAAAAGTGAAAATTAGATACCTGTGTCAAAATCTCTGATCCAGCTGATAAAAGAAATGTGTGATTCTTGAGATATATCTCCATGATGATTTCAGACACTTCAAGAAGTGTGGATGCTGATGACAAAATGGATGACGATGGATTGGCAGATGAAGGTGAAGATGAAGAGTTTAAATCTAAAGAACAGCTTTCTGCTGATTTAGTCACGCTTGCACTCCTGCCACAATCACGGTGGCAAAACTTATTGAACATCGATATCATCAAGGCAAGTTCTCACGAGTTAAGATACAGAAAACATTGACATGATCTGTGAGTTCTGTCTGGCTTATCTCTGAAAATTATTGCATCTGTCCTCAAAATGGACTTTCAAAGCCATTTTTATACCTCTTTGTCAGAAGTGTCAAGAATTTTTTGTTTTGTAAAACCCACCAACAAAACTGTTTTGACAGCAAATAACACAACATGGTCTGACAGTGCTGAAACTTCTGCCACAGAGTTTCAGTACGTTCCCACCTTCTCATCATGCCTTCTGCAACACAAAAAACCATTTTATAACATGGAGTGTTTTCAATCTCATGGAATCCTGCCGTGCTTTTGATGCCTGGCAAGATGCCAGTGTCATGTTGATGTTGGAGATGTCATCATACATGGATTGTAAAGATACATGCCATGTACACTTTTTAGTGTTGTGTTTCTGTTTATTACTAAATACTAACTGCTCTTTAGATGACTGTTTTCAATGTTTAAAGTAAAAAATGTTGCGTAAAGTGAGAAGTGGATGAACCGGGTGCAGTAATCAACAGTTGCAGAGTAGCTCTCGTGTGCTAGTGTTGTGTGAAGGGTTTTTGGTGCACTTTAATTGCGACACCACCTCTTCATTGGCCACCTGCTTGCATGAAAATCTGAAGGTTGAATTTTTCACACCTCAAATGCCTACCTAATTCTCCATCTCGATTGCTGTTTTTCCTCACATAGCAAAGAAATAAACCGATATCTGTTAAGCGTACGCATGAGGTGGCACCATTCTTTCTTCCATCTATACCTGGACTTGAGTTCCAATTCAAGATTGACCAGACCAAGGATAGCCAAGTCGAAGATAAACTATCAGAGTCAAAGATATTGAGGTTGCAGCTGACTGCAAAGGAGCTTGAATTTCACAAACTGCTAGAGAGTGGAGATGGTTAGTTTGGATTTTTATTATGTTATGGAGTTAAATTGGCACTGAATACGTTTATGTACAATACAGATGCAGCAAGATAGATGACAAGATTGAGGCAAAAATGTAAACAGTGGGTTGGAAACTTGGAGATGTGTCTGACACTAAAATATCACCCTTACCGGGAATTTCGACGATTTTATCTCCATGGTGTGAGTTGAGTCGACGTTTCGGGCGCGTCCGTTATGAGTTTTGTCTTGATTACGGACGTGCGATGTGCCCGAAACGTCGACTCAACTCACACCATGGAGATAAAATCGTCGAAATTCCCGGTAAGGGTGATATTTTAGTGTAAGATCAAGGCCTTCCTTCCAAAGTCCGTCTTTTTGGAAACTGCCTGCGATTTGATTTGGTTCAGATCTTTGTGTTTGGCATGTTTGAGTGAGGTCTTTTTTTGAGGTGGCCTAAAGCGATCGATGGAAATGGGTCTCGACCAACAATAATTCAGATTATATTTTCCATGTTTTCGACTTCAAATACTGTTATGCTTAGTTTAATGTGAAACGAGCATTACCTATTGAAGATCTGAAATTGGAAAAGTGCTGTCTTTTTTCCCGGAATTAATAATTAGTGCAGTCCTTTTTCCCGGGTGGATCTGTGTAAGGAAAACATTTCAGCAAAAATATAGGAACAGTTTCTCCAGGAAATGTTCCGCAATAGTGCCACACCATTATTTTACATTCACTCCA
>JASGXE010010357.1:0-16193 GCA_030068105.1 Sinentomon sp. SZTP_YWyxl | reverse complement strand
CTTTTTGCCCATTTATCCCTTATTTACCCCATTTATCCCTTGGGGGGCGTTTGGGGCCCATAAAACCAAAATGAGGCGTTTTTCAATTCTTTACCTCGTTAGGCTCACCTTAGGAACCAGTCGCTTTTGTGAGGGAGATACTTTGACTATCCGTATTTTTATCTGTTCGGGGACAAAAGGCAGCAGGTGCCGGTCCCAAAAAATTGCAAGTATCCAACTTGCATCAGAAACAGCTGGTATTGGTTCCTCAGACTGCGATTTAAAAGAAAGCAAGGGCTGTGACAGAATGCAATTTCTGAAAGTGAGGTTGAGAATCTAACATCATAAACAGAGAAGAAGAAAAAAATTCCAATTCGTCAGGAAAATTATTTTTGATTTCTCGTCCGAATATCCCTTTTTCGACGACGATTTGTGACCCTGACACCTTCTTGGCATGTCACAGCTTTGGGCACGGCTTGATCTCCACAGCTCTTGTTTTGTCCCAGAAATACAGACCATTTCACACTTCGGCCCTTTTGCATCAGAGGCGAGTGCTCTTCCACCACCCCATCTGGTTTAGGACAAAACAATCATCACAGGGATCCACCTTTCTACGGCCGGAGTGAGATCTATTTGTTATTTCAAAAAACCACTGGAAGTGGTTTGTGGGGATTTTCTTTTGTGGAGAGATCCCATACCCACAAAAACAAAATTTACCAACAACTGCTAGTGCTTTTGTTGTGACGAATGGGGATCTCTTCAGCTGAAGCCAACTTCAGAGCACACTTGTCATATTTTACGTGAAAATCACTGGTTCCTAGTTATAACAAATGACCCCTGGTCGAGAATCATGCGTCATAACGGTTTCACATGCAGTGTGCAAAACCAGCCTGTTCCAGGTAGTGTCTTTTGGTCTTGCAGGTCATTTTTGGTTTAATTCATTTCTTCTCTTTCTTCATTTTTGGTGTGATTGGTTTTGTTCTGAGCTGACTTGCACTGTCGCATATTGCACTGGGAATCTTCATGTCAGAGGACTACACATGGAGTGGTACATTAGGTTCTACAGTTACAAGCTCAAGAACTCATCTGACTCTGGAAAGATCAACAACAGCAGGTATGTATGTAGCAACACAGCATCGGGGCAATGCAGCATGAATAAAATGAGCAAAGCATAGTAAATAAATACGAGGGGCATGCAAAAAGTTCCTACAACACCGTCGTGAAAACTGTACAAATAAAGGTTCATCATTCTTTTCATCACATGTCTTCAATGTTATCTTTCTACACAATGACATGTTTAGCCGCATCAGAACGGCCAGACTTTTTAAGTGCGACAAAATCCCCGCGTCAGAATGGACAGATTTTTGTCGGCAGACTTTTTCAGATCCGTCTGTCCAAAGCAGATTGTCACTTGTAACAATATGCCAAGGAGAACATTGGAGCATTGACCATGCCCATTCTTGCAACTGCAAATCTGTTTTGGACAGACGATCTCAAAAAGTCTGATGCAAAAAATCTGTCCATTCTGACGCGGGGATTTTGTCGCACTAAAAAAGTCTGGCCGTTCTGATGCGGCTTTTGCATCGGTTCTGATGCTGTCTGATGTTCCGGTACAGGGTATCCCGATTAATCCTTCTTGTTCCAGCATTCACAGCTGTATTGAGCTCTTTGGGACCACCAAATGACAGCCCAGGGAGGAGAAACATGTGCACCGAGAACAGTGGAATTCAGGGGGTTCATTTTTGCTGGATGCAGCAAAATTTTCCACTCTCGCTTTGTCAGAAGACCAACTACAGCGGTTAACTTGTGATGACATGCATTGGCATGGAGAATGATGGGCTTGGCAAACAGAAACTCGGTTGACTCTGGACAGCTCTCATGGATTGCAGGGACCATCACACCCTTGAAGAATGGTTGCTTGAAGTCCTGCGTTATTGTCTGGCTTTAGGAACAGCATATGATCTATAAAAAGCTGTGCACAGGTCGTCGTTTGTTTCACTCTGTTCGTTTGTGCCTGAATTACTCGCAGCCTTTGCAGGGATCATTCTCAATGCTCCACCTTCCCTCTCCCAAGCGTTTCATCCATTCTGCCACACACGATAAGAGAGGGCACTCTCACTACATGCCTCCACATAGGCTACATGCACTTCCCGAGCTGTTTTCCCTCGGGCAGATTCAATCTTAATGTGTTGACTTTGCTCATCTCTTGAACTGTAGTAAAACTCTGGCCATGGCATCAATCCAAGGTCAGTCAATTTGCTATTTTCTGGGCAGAAAAGCACAGAATACCTTACAAAAACACACCGATGGAAAGAACAAGAATGGGGTTACATGAAAACAAAAAAGAAAGCAAACTCTGGCATCGCAAGAAAAAATTAAGCAGGTGTTGCAGGAACTTTTTGGATGACCCTCGTAGCTGAGGTGATGAAACAGTCGAGCAAAGCCCACGTAACACACAAACCAACATGTTTGTAAACAAAATTGAGCTGGACGCCCGTAAAATCACCGAATTACATCATGCCTCTTTAGTAGCTGGCTGTCCAACTCATTGATCCAAAAAAGGCCAACAATCCGAGAATGGAGGCCTGTTAATAGTGGCCTGTTACAGCAGCCTCAGGAAGGCTGCCGTAACAGGCCACTATTATTTGGAACACAATAGATCCCAGAAATTACCTGTTATGCTTTTTTTCAACCCCAACACTGTACGAGAAATAGTTACTGTGAGAAGGACACTGCAATGAAATAAGCTTTCTTACGTGAAAAATGCCTTCGAATAAAAACTCCAGCAAAAGCCTGATTTAAACCAAGGAATCAGCTCACCAACATCACCCGATTTCAGGATTGAAAAAGCAAAAAAATGTTCCCATTCTTTATTATGCGAACTTATCCTTTCCCTCCAAGCTCATGTATTTTGCTTAGCTGCCAGAAACTTCTAGAATTTATGGATGCAAGTTATCTGGTTGAATTAAAACAGCAGAACAAACACAGACTTTTTTTGATATTATAAGCAGAGCAACCAAATGGCAAAAAGATCGCTAATGTAAATCAGGGCAACTAGAAATGGTCCGAGATAACTGCTTTGAAGACAAAACGATATTGCAAGCTATTATTTGCAAAGCTCTTCAGACATGAACTTTGAAAAAAAAAAACAGATGGATTTTGACGGAACAAAATTATGTTGGACCAACAGCAAGGGAAACGAGGCCAATTTCTAGCATAATCATTTTCTGTAGGGCAGATTTTTTGTCTAAAAACAGAGAGGGAAAAGAACTGCCAAGTAAACAACAAGAACAAAGATCCAGGAATGGAATGATGGCGAAAAGGAATAGAAAAATACGTAACTTTATGAACTTGATGATTCGTGACAGTGCCTAAACACCACAAAAACAAATGAATGCAAAACATTTGCAAGCCATAAATTACTGAGAACTTTGCAAGCCCTTGGTTGACCATGATCATGGACTCTAATCTAAACTAGCAGCTCCTCACACACAAGTGCCTTGATGGTGATAAAGTTACCATATCACAGGAATGATAGATGACAGTCACACGATGTCACTGTGGCTCATCAAGTTCATACTGTTCCAGCACAATTTGCTTGACTAACTTTGTGGCATCGCCTGCCTTTGGAATAATGAACCTGAAAAAACGATCAATGAATATTAACCAACCAAAGGGTCCCCAGGCATGGGCAAGGTTGGGTACGTTAGGGGAGGAGGGGGTGCCTAAAAAGATCCGCCTGAAGGGGGGGTGTTGGACGATATCCCCAGATGGGTTCCAATGGGCAGCACCCCTGGTAGGGGGGCTGAGTTATGAGGACCAAGAGGCACATCAAATCAAACCTAGACTTCTGAACAGTCGGCTGAGGAGAGCACCACGTGATTCTATCAGCTTGATAAGGAAATCATCAAATTGACCTGGTCTGGTAAGGGCAATCTCAAGGTAATCCAGCCCTCCCGAGTTTGCACGCTTCCTTCTACAGTGCTCCAAAGCTTTGACAATTCATGCAATGAAAAAACAGGGGAAGAATGAAGACTTTTGAACATGAAAATTCAGAATTAATTAGTAGGATTTCGGAATACTTGCTGACATTTTGGTGGAGCCAATTTCGGTGACGTAACTTGTAACAAACTCGTGTTTGTTTCTTAGTTAAAGCTAACCAAACCTGACCACCCTTACCACCAATTGCTTATCGTCAACTTACTGCTTGTCCTCCACGCATTGGTGATTGTCTAGCACTTGATTTCTGCCGATGAAGACACAAGACGTCCACGATATTGGCTCTAACAAATGTCGGCATGTATTCAGAAGTGTAACAGATTGCTTTTAATGCAGGTATGCAGAATATCTTCTCAGTTCGGAACAGATTTGGGCTCAGATGCGGCATCTTCAGCCCAATTCACTAAAGTGACCAAAACTCACCTATCCATGTCTGTCACCTGGATACCATCACTCAGTTTCATCCCATATTTGAATGTGATCAGCTCGGGATGCTTCCTCTTTGAGGTGATCTTCAGTAGGGATGCAAGTGGCCTGGAGCTGGAGAGATAGATGTACCCCTTTCTGTCTGCTACATCCCTCAGAACGTGAAGATGCGTTGAGGTGACTGCCAAATGACTTGAAAAGGCAAAATAATGATGTTATGGAAATTGAAATTCAGCGATTTTAAATTTGAATGGAAATGGAGGAAATACACACAGGTCATACCTAATCATTTCAGTGCAGCTCCCTCAAAATTATTTTGTTAAGCTATTGGTTTGTGCATGCCACGAAAAATCTCAGCTAGAAAAATAATCCCAAACACTGGCACATTTCGCTTGGTGGCATTGACAGCGCACAGGGTGAAGTAGCAGATGAACAGCAATGATTTTTTTGAAAAAGGCCAGTCACCTGAAAATGAAAGAAAATTGAAGCCAAAGCATAATGTAGTCTTGCTCTTCATCAAAAAGAACGAATCATAATCCCCCAGGTATGGAGATCAAAAAAACAATTTGCTTCCATGTTATGACTTCTCGTGCGAAGAATTTCAGCCTTCGTGTTTGGCTGACCCACAGATTACAGCCACCCTGCCCTGACAGACAAACTTGTTTCGCAAATGGTCATGTGATAAAGAGATATGGGTAAAACATTTCAGTGAATTTGAGAAACTACCCACCCCATTCTTGATTTATTTGAACATAACTTCCTAGGCTGACCAGGGGCTTCTTTTCAGTCTTCAGACATCTAGAAAGCTTATGCTGCAAGCCTACCTTTCGTATAAGTACCCATTCTCCTTCACTTCATCACATTTGAAAATTCCAACCACATCCTGTCTATTGGACCAGGACTTGAGTGGCTCTTCGTTTTTGTCCTCTTCTCCGTCGGAAACCGGCATTCCGCTACTGCAACCTGGAACAAAATAACAAATACACAGCTTCCTTTTTGGGTGGCAGAAATCAATTCAAAAACATAATCACACCCAAACCATTGGCACACCCCCTAAACCTTAAACAAATGTCTAAGAGTTCCTAGAACTTATGTCAAAGTTCAAAAGTATTTGTGCATTTCTTACAGGGTTGCCACTCAAAATCCAACGTAGAATTTCCTGGATTTTCCAGGTCCCTCACGATCACTAGCGGGGTTCCAAGGGGCAGAGCCCCTGGCGGGGGACTTGGGGCAGAGCCCACCAGAAGCTGAGGAAATTTTGAAATTTGAGCGTTCATCTTGGGGACAAATTTGGTGTTCAAGAGGCCAAAAACGACAACAAAAGTTTCTCCAATTCCCTGGAATTTTCAGGCTTTCACTTTTTTCTCATTTCCCTGGATTTTCCAGGTGCTAATTTTCAAATCCCTAGATTTTCCAGGTTTTCCAGATGGGTGACAACGTTGTTCTTAGTTGAAAATAAACAAAATGGCGGCTGATCAAATTCCCCAAAGAACACATTTTTGTTTCTGTCTATCCCTCTCAACCTTCATCAGTTGCCACATGAGAGGGGGCCGATGGCGCCAATTTGATCAGCCGCCATTTTGTTTATTTTCTATTATTGGCCAGGTCCAGGCTTTTGGGCTTTTTGCGTTGGAGACAGTTCTTCCAGAAGACTTAACCGTCCTGGCTGGACTTGAGCTCTGAGTTTTGAATGTTGATCAGTTAAAGATGCTGGCTTACCCTGGAATGGTGCTTAAATGCAACTTTCTTTAATTATGTTCTTAGTTTTCTCCGTTAAATCAAATGTTTTGAAACACAAGAAGTTACAACAGATCTACATCCCTGGCATTTTCAAAAAAAATGTGTCTTGTTTACAGTGGTGGCCTTTTTATAATCCCAGTGGTTAAAGACGAAAAAATTCACTTCTGCCTCTTGCATTCAAAAGCATCCAAAAAGATAGCATAGAGTGGAAAAATCAACTAAAACCCATGATGCCCTGCATACGGGAAGACACAAGGCAGCTTACTTACTTCACAATGCAGCTTACTTACTTCACAATTTTTTTTTGAAAATGCACTGAAAGTCACATTGTACAGTCTTGGGAAAGATTCAGTCAAAAATTCTAAATTATCGCAATCCAACAACTGATCACACACAAACCATCTGTGTCGTCTCCTATGCTGAACACTGGTGCCATGTTTCGATAGTACTTTCCGATCTTGTCGTTGGGACTGACATGCCTCTCTCGATCCTGTTTGACGCTCCCAGTTGGATTTTGAATGTATTCAAGCAGACGATCTTTCAATTCGAGTGATTTCGTTTTGACAGCAGACCTAAAGCAAACAGGAGGGACACTCTAACGTTGCTGTTATCCAAAGAAGGCAAGGCATACTCGTATATGTAGTAAAAAGAGCATACAAATTTTGAACCTGTTTAAAACAGTTCCTGTCTTGCGTGGTCGCTCAGCTCTGTTTTTTGGTTGGTAGACGGATTTAAACCTTTGAAAAATAGTGAACTTTTTGACATGAAAGGCTACCCTGGACATGATGTGCCTTGGATTCCAAATTTGTAAGAATCCAGCAAAATAGATTTGAAGGCATGTCTGTCAAGTTGTTTTCCGAGTCCTTTCTGGGCAGTGCGGTAATTGAACGAAGACGTGGAGCAGATACATGGGCTATGGCACAGGAAATGATGGAGATGCAAGGCGTCATGGGAGAGGCTGCCACAAGATAGTTGGATGCTTCTTAGCACCAGTGAATGCATTAGACAGAATACAAGATAAAGCGGGCAAAGGAGGGAGAAGCAATAACAACATGAATGTGAATCGCAGCAGCATGGACATTTTGAATCATAGATAGGATAGCGCAAACGGAGCAGCAGAAAGGAGCTTGTGGTGATTTTTGCTGCTTGTGGTGGTTTTTTCTGCAATGAGGCTGGTAGTTTTGGAAACTGATAAGAGAATCAACATGAATAATTTTGACACCAACTATTATTTATAATGCGAATGGACGCTCATTTACCCATTGACTCGCAAGATCTTGTGCTGCGATTCTCCAGCAGATCCCAACATAGGTATGGCAAGAAAAGTGGCTTCACAAAAATGTGGGTAGTTGTGCTGCAAGGCATCTGTGACTTTGAATGGCACCATCTATTCACAAAATACCTGTCTTCCCTTTGATTAAGGGAGGGTATCACCCACCCTTTTTTCTAACTTCGTGATCCCTTGTCTGGCGATCATGAAATTTTTTTTCGTGGTTGATATTGATCAAACTTGAACTTCTGCAGGGTCAAACCGAGGTGAGTTCAATTTGTACAGTGTGCACCAGAAGAATTGTTCAAAAAAGTAGCATTTTAAGAAATAAAGCTCAACTTTTGTGTTTGTTGACCAATTTGGCTGAAATTTTTTTTGGACAATGTACAAAAGCAGGACTAAAAAACAGACCACTTTTATGGTCCAAGCACCATTATTTTTTGTTTTACAGCATTTGTAACTTTACCGCGAGGGAAAAAACCAGCTCCGTAATTGGAAATATACTTATAACTTTGCCTGAAATGGACAAATGGGCCAATATGGCTGATTGCGGTTTACTTTTTTGGGCAGAGTTTCACGAGCAATTGGTCAAAATTTCAGCCTAATCGGACAAAAACTCAAGAAGTTGAGTTAATTTGAAATCCAGAAACAGGCGGAAAAGGAATTGCGAGAAAACTTCCTTTCGGTTGCACACGAGTGACCGTTTTGCGATGGAAGACCCGATCTTCAAAACGATGCTCTGACGTCAATTTTCAACCAATTTAGCTGAAATGTTTACCATTTTAAAGAGAAAAAACGCACTATAACATGGGGGTGAAAACGAAATATCGTTTTTCAGTCAAAAATTAGTTTAAAATGGTGATACCCTCCCTTAAGGGTCTTCCAAGGCAAAAAGTACCCAGTTTTTGGGAACATTCACCAAAATATTCCATGCTCTGTCATCTCAGGAAATTTCGAACCTTCCTTGCATACAAGGTGACGTGACTATGCGAGACACATTGGCAAGGTTGCCTCGCTGGCTTGGTGAAAAGAAGAGAAATCCTTCTCCTTCTGGTGGAAAGTATGCATTCTGTCCGCGGGGAGATATAGGTAACAAGGTTGTGTTCCAATTTAATTTTTGTTATTAAAAATTGTCCCGATCACCAGATAATCTCATTCGTGACAAACGAAAGAGTGTATAATCTGGAAAACGAGGTGTTAGTTATTTTGCACACATTTGACTCCTCTTTCACGTAAGAACCAGCATAAATGCCGGCTGAGCAAAGCCCAGTGAAAATGGATCTAATTAGTGTGCATATTGTGAAATGTGGAATAGAAGTTGAAACTAGAATCACTAAAATATGTCCCACAATAAAATACCACCAGATCCACGGAGAATGCTCGAAAATCTAGTAACCGAAGAAAAGTTGAGGATGAAGACAATTCAGAAAGATTTGTGAAAATGTGCCGATTGCAGTTTTCTCCCAGTTTACGCCACACCATGAAAAAGAAATTTCTTACAAGCAGATATGTGTCACCGGCATTTATGTACCTATCAACAATGGGGTGAAATCTGTTCAAGTAAAATCAAGAATTCCAATGGGCATTTTTGGTTCAGATGCAAAAAAATAATTGTCCCGATTTCCAGATATTCTCTTCTCAATGGATAGGAAAGAAGAACATTCAATCTGGAAAAGGAGGTACAAGTTCTGTGGCACACTTATGACTCCTCTTCCACGTAAGAACCAACACAAGAGGTCGGCTGGGCTATTTAGTGAGCCCGGTGAAGGGGGATCTAATCAGTGTGCATCAAATGGAGATGCCAAAATAAAATAAAATGTTGCCTAAATAAAACACGAAACAATGACAAACTCACCCAATATTTTCAAATTCAGCCCTAAGCACCGATGGTTCTTGTGGTCGATTTTGCTTCAGTACATTGTTCTCGGCCCTTGGCTTGTTCTTCATTCGTCTCTTGTCTCGACAGAGAAGGCACTTTTTCTCGTCGTGGTCTTTTATACTCCGGTCAAGTGCTTCCTCAACACAAGAATGGATTGCTAGATCAAGAAATAGTGTTCAAAATGAGGAAAATTTCTCAAACTTTTTTTGAAATTTCCTATGATTTTTTTTTTCTGTGAAATTTTCCCATTTTCCTGAAAATTTTGAAAAATTTTTCTGAAAAAAAAAATCTGAAAAATTTTCCCATTTTCCTGGAAAATTCCCATCATTACAGAAAAAATTCTGATCTTTTGACCAAAAGGAGAAGCACTGTCGATTTTTTACTCAGTCACCAAGTAAAGGGATACTCTGTTGAATAACTTACGCTTAAAATTCATAGGTATCTACAATTATTTTGAATTTTGCGCTGCATCCAAAAATGACTAATTTTTGCACACTTTAGTGCAGCATGGCCTATCTTTATCGGATCCACAGAAATCAAGTGCTAAAGTCGCGTCAATTTTTTCTGACCAAGTCACCATAACTAAAAAACCACGACCTAGAAAGTTGAATTTTGCATGGAGGTACTGCACAATGGGTCCTACTGTGTTCCATACTTTTGCGAAATTGGTTGAGAAATATGGGAATTTATATTTCTATCCCCACCCCCCCTCCACTAGTCAATAATTCTCGATCAAGTCGATCACAAATTATCCCAGCACCTAATCTGGCTAAATCCCCACCTTGAAATCCACCTTCCAGAAAGGAAACATGGAGAGTGTGCCTTTGTAGGAAACTGGAGATCACCATGTGAGCATATTGGTCCTCCTCCTCACGTCCTGAGCCAATGAAGCACAAGTGGTCACCTCCTGCACTGGAGTTTGAGGCAAGGGCATGCTTCTGAGCAGCTAGTAATCCCTGAACTGCAGTGGCGAAAGATGTGGGCTCCTGCAACATCTGAAAATAGAATCACGGAGGATGGACAATGAGAAAATAAAAAAAAAACTGGAAGGAACTCGACGAGAGCCAAAGTCAACGCAGTTCCGAAGAAAATTCGTTGGAGCTGAATCGGATAAAGAACATGGCATAATCTCGAGAAATTTCAGGTCGCAAAGACTTTCACCATTCAGAAGTGACAAAAAGCCAGAGGTAATAATAATTCTCAGCTTTCATGCCTCAAAATGACACTTTGATCATTCGTCTGGTGGCTGGTTGAAATTGGTCAAGCAATGTGGGTAGCATCACAGAAAGCAGTTTGCAAATACACAGAAACTATGTAATGAAAAACTATGACATAGTTCACTACATAGTTTCCGTTTATTTTACAAACTGCTTTCTGTGATGCTACATTGTAATGGTTAGGTCTACAGCATGAACAAAGCCAAAAGTAGGTAAACATCCCACCAGCAATTTATTGATGCAAAAAATCCTGCCCAGGATGCATCTGCACCAGGATGCCCAAATGAAAACAATCTGGCAGACGTCTTTCTTTTTGAGTGTGGGTCATTTTAATGCCAGCAATAGCCACACACGGAAGGGATACAATTTGTAAACTGCCGTCTCAACTGATGCAACACAATTCACGTTTTTCTGAGTATCCTATTTTTAAAGTTCCCAAAGAAAATTCATCACGAATCATGTGTTAGCCCCAAGAAATTGAACCAATATAACTCCATAATGTAAGCCGAAAGACACATCTCGGACACATTGCTCCAAATTGAAATACCCTCCATGGTTAAGGGGGAAAGAACTACAGCTGCTGATATGTTACGGGGTGACACACCAGACCCATAATTCCCACAGAATTGTGACCTGATAAAATAGGGATGGACACGGAAAGCTAGAAACACGTCATTTTGAGTTATCATAGGTAGGTATAGCGACTAACCAAATCACAATCCAAATGGAAGGCAGTTGGCAAATGTCCAGCATTGTATTGGTCTGCAGGCCGACAATCCACTAGGAAATATCGGACATTTTGCTCCTGAGCAGATAACTCCGAACTTAGTTCAAGGCATTCGAGAAGGTCGTCGGCAAGAACAGGCAAGCAAAGGGCTTGTGACCATCGAAAAAGATTATCGTTCTTATCTTTTCCTTCGTTGTCATCCGCATGATTAACACCATTGCTTAACTTAGGCCTATTATCGGAGATGCATTCGAACAATTGGTTACCACACATCTTTTTGAAAGAAGGTGGCGTTTTTAAGGCATAGTACTGAGCTAGGGTACAGAAGTCACCGATATCTTCAGCTTCAAGGCTGTTTGGAATTGAAGCAAGCAGGTCGATGATTTTATCAGACTCCTCTGTCTTCATCTTCACAATTTGTTCTCTGAAAGAAAAAGCAAGATAAAAACATGATCAAGTACCTAACTCTTTGGTAATGCTTGAGACATCCTCAAGAACGTCAAGTTATTTCACTACCATTTGAAGTGGAGTATCGACTCTGGCAGAAGAAGTCAAGATAAACAGCTATGCCTTCAACAAGAGGCCATATTTTTTGCAATCTTGCTAATCACCGGCAACATGTGCATCTGTCAGGAAAAATATGGGGTTTCCGTATCTTCAATTTTAATTTTTGCCCAATTTCTTTCGAGAGGTAAACCTGTCAGTGATGGGAATGCCAAATTCACACTGAAGCGACCCATTGGCCATTGTTCATCAGTGACAGCCACACCTCAGGAAAAAATTTGAGGTTTCCGTCATGCCATATTTTGACATTCGTGGCAATTTTTCTGACAGATGTGGCTGTCACCACTGCAATTGTAGTAGTCCAGGTCACCAACTTCAACAGCCACAATGGAAATGTTTTGATCGAAATGGGCATTTTACCATGCATTAATGAGTACACCGGTCGGTCAGTAAAAATGCAACTATAACCTAAAATTCCATTTGGCACTCCCTCTTGGCACTTATTCATGGTGTCCAAGTCCTTTTTTTAACGATTCCAGCCAACTAGTTGAAACAGAAATAATGAGATACCTAGTTTGCTTGCCTTCAAATTAATTATTTTCAGAACACGATTTTTTGCTCAAAATTCATCTCTCAAGAATGACCAAATCCATCAAAAACATCAAGTCTCATCATAGCTCTATCTGACATCTGTCATGGCCGGACCAGTTTATTTTATAATCATTGGGGCCATCGTTTGCAGAGATACAAAACTGTTTTTTTTTTACTGTGGGGCCAGCATTTATCAAATTTCACAACATTTGCGATTGGCCTTTGCCTTGGACACAGACACAAAAAAAGAAACTCCAAATTCTGTTCAAAAATTACCTACTAACTTGGCATTGATAAGGATAACAATGACCAGATAAAAGATCAAATAAGGATCAGCCTGCAAGAAGTAGCAATCCCACAAAGCGTGAATCACATTCAAGTTGAAAGATGATGAGAACAGTGTCTGAATCTGAAAATATTTAATTAGGTGGTAAAAAGATGAGAGAAAAAATACGGATGGCAAAGAGAAAAAATAATAAAATGATGGCAGGAAAGGATGGGAATGCCCAACCTTGTGTAGTGCAAACAGATTGTTGTATCTCTAATGTCCATACGCCATAACTGTGTACCACTATGTTTTAATGTTTCGATTTGACACATCGATTTTATGTGTATCCTCCATAACAATCATGATGAATTGGACACTTCACCAATTGACCGAAGAGCTCAAAGACAATGATTACTGGAAGATCCAACACACAAACTTTGTGACATATGAACTTAGAAAGTTCTGAAGATGCCAGTAATTCATACCAAAGAGGAGCCAGTCCAAATACAGGGTGGCCCAAAAAAACGTAACCCAAATTTTTTTTAGTTTGTCTGCTGGTGTTGGTCAGTTTTAAAATGTGTTTTCAGTCTGTTTTGTAAAGGTGCACTCAGGAAGATGTTCTCCACACTACCAAAAGTTAGGAATGGTGCAGTTTGTTGGATTAAGTCGTTGGTTTTGTTGTTGAGTATCAGCTTTGGAAGCTTCATCTCTGGACACATGTTGGGCTCATGCTTTCAACATAACTAATGCTACCTTTGAAGCAGATTTTAACTGTTCTGTCCCACCGGAACACAAATTATTGCATCTGTTAGCCACCTTCCGTGCTTTCTGATAGATCGAAATTCAAGATCATTGCCGCTCTGGCCACTCTCTGATGTGGCTGATTGAAAAAATATCATCACAGTTTCGAGGAAGAGGAGCAGCATCCATCAAGTCTTGGTCGAATGTAGCGCGAATTGGAACTCCCGTTGTCAAGTTTGCAGTGGACATTGCAGCGCAGGTTACAGCATTCTCCCACAAAATTCAAACGTTGGAGGATGTGACCCCTCCAGATTGTCTGGGCTGACTGTTCTTCTGCAAACAACAGGATTGTCATGAAGGAACAAAGTCTGGACTTTCCGCCCAACAATTCCTGGATCAGCGACTAACATCACATTGATTCCTTTGGGGCGACGGAAAAGAAACAGTTTTCAGACCACTTGATGGTCGCACACTCTTCCCGATTGGCGGCAAAAATCATTCAATTACTTTATCAGAAATCAATCAGCAGGTAAATCTCCAACAAGTGGAAATGATCAACTTCAGATCATGAATGCAAGGCGATGAGATGCTGAAAGTCGCCAATTCAAACATCTGGACAACTGCAGCTGGGCAGCCACATGATTCTTGTAAACGAGAACCCCGAATGTCCGAAAAAGACCATGCTATTGCGTGATCGACAGTTGTTTAGTTTGGATGAAAATTTAACATCATTTTTTATCCAAACTTTCGGTTACCTTTTTTTTGGGCCACCCTGTAGAGCAGGAAGTTACTGCGAAATCAAGCATCATGAGAAAATGCCTGCTCCGCAACAAAGGCCAGCGTAAGCACATTTCGAAAATGAAAAACAAAACTAAGAACGTAACAGATTATTTGCGAAAAATGTACCAACCCAAGTGAGTGAGTAAATTTCTGGAAATAACTTCTTTGAATTTAACAATGAACACAATTCAGGGTCATGATACAGCAGAAGCAAGGACAGAAGATGAAATGATACACTGCCATTCTGGAGCTCCCTGCAAAGAAACAATAAAATTATTGAGCAGAATAATTAGGTAGGAAGGTACCTACCTCACTTTTTTCACACAAGTACCTAGACCTCTCATCAACTCTCAGGCCACTTCAAAAGTAGGAAATCCCTTAACCTCCAAACTTGACCTCAAAACATGAAGCCAATATCCTGTCTGAATTAACCGGTCAAGCCAGAATACCGTACGTGCCATAAAATGCTACTGAAAACTCCGATTGCCGTACGGTGTACGCGCGTTCAAAGCTCTTGCGATTTTCCGCTTGCCGGACGCGTGCAATTCCCATGTAATTAAATGGGTTTTCTGCCACAAATCCGGCGAATCACATCGGCTAAAATGTTCGCAGTCGTAAAGAGGAATAAACAGCGATCTAGCAGAC
This sequence comes from Sinentomon sp. SZTP_YWyxl, assembly GCA_030068105.1. Lineage (NCBI taxonomy): Eukaryota > Metazoa > Arthropoda > Protura > Sinentomata > Sinentomidae > Sinentomon > Sinentomon sp. SZTP_YWyxl. Next base: position 1,427 of record JASGXE010010357.1, on the reverse strand, counting down.
GTTCATTCCACCAAAATCGATCCAACCGCTTTAAATTGGTGCATTTTTCAAATTTCCTGTTTTTTTGCCTTCAGTTCCTGTTGAAGGCGCCTTTTTTCGAGATCGTGCGACATCTGCAGCCCGCCGAAATTCGAATTTTGGGGAAGCCAAAAAGCGCACGATTTAGCAGATTTGCTGCATTTTTGCAGATTGATTTCTGCAGATTTGCTGCTATTTCACGTGATTTGCTGCATTAGTTTAGAAATGGTGTCGTATTGAAATTTCCGTTTTATTTTTAGTTTTTACTCAATTTTGGTGCGGTTTTCAGTAGTTTGTGGGTGTTTTGGCCAGTTTTTTTGTGCAAAAGTGTTTTTATTGGTTGAAAACGTTAAAATATGGGTGATTTTATTGACACAGAGCAGAAATCTGGCTTTGTTGAGCGGGAAATGCATGCATTTCTTCTTTTTCCGTTTTTCGAAAATCCTTGCAAAAATTTTTCATTCCGGTGGGAGCGACACTCCGTGTTGCCGAAAATTGTGGAATACCATTGCATTTTAAAACCCGAATTCGTAATTCCGGGCTTGAGGGGTTAAGTGGGAACCTACTCAAATTGAGATAACAGTTCCAAAGTACCTACTGACTGACTAACTGGTGTTCAATTTTATCATGCCTGAGAGAAAAAATTTAAAAATGGCTTCGCAGTTGGCAGGCAACATTTTTTTCCCTGCATTAATCTAGCTTTATTGGCTATTAGGCCTCTTGTAACATAATGGGTGCATACTGCAAGCTTCATGTGAATCTCTTTTTCCATTTGTTCGGCATAACCACAACCATGTGGTGAATGCATATTCCATTTCCTTCAGGAAAGGGAATAGGCATCCATCACTTCAACATCAAGTGAACGACACTGTCATCATTACTCAGCCTGTTATGCCTAGACACCAGCAGTCATGAACAGTGATTAATTTTTTTGTAGTCAATGATATTCAAAAAATTCATTTGCCACTAGAACTGCCATTTAGTGGAATCTGCTTCATCCTGGTGTCTTTGGGAATGGTGAAGATATCAATGTGGCTACTTCTAACAGCAATGTAGGTTATGGTTGACCAAACAACATGAGATAGGTATTATGACTGTCTTTATCTTTATGAACCAAATTGATCCAACCTGAGGTCAGTGCATCCATGTCTATCTATGCTGTTCCTCATTGTCTTGCTGATTTGCGTCAGGGCCCAACCCATGCAAACCGACGTTAAATTCCTAATTAAATTGAATGAACATCCCGCAGAAGCCCCAATATGGGGATTGAAACGTTGAGCTTAATCTTTTGCATGGCTAAGGATTTTTTTGACCCATTACTTATTTTTCAGACTAACACACGGGTAACGAAGTAGGCCTAACTCGTCACCTGCGACAATGGTAAGTTATACCGAACCTATAACAACAAC
>JASGXE010010356.1:0-15133 GCA_030068105.1 Sinentomon sp. SZTP_YWyxl | reverse complement strand
AATTTTCAAAATTAAGCGGAAAACAAATGCTGCGAAAACACTAAAATTGGAGTTCAGTTTTTAGCATCCATCACGATGTGAAAAGCCTAGCGAATTGACAAATTTGGTCAAAACTAGGGGTTGTTGTTCAAATCTGAGTTCGTTTTCAACTTTTGCACACCTCAATGACATTTTGACATCAAAAAATAAGAACAGAGGATTTGAGGATATCCATGAAATACCAATGTATGTGCCCCTCCCCATTGAGTTGGGTCCAAAATTAATCATCTAAAATAGAAATTGTAATTTTTGTATGCAAACCTGTAAAGGACTCCAACGAAATTCAACTGATATTTGAATTCCTCTTTGGCCTTGATGAAGTTGAGTGTTTCTTCACCAACTGCGGAGACCAGCTTCTTCCGAAGCCTTTCCTCACCATTATCAAACACATAACAGTCACACGACACTTCTCTCCCACTCGTGGAAACTTCTAAACCACTCGTGGAATCGGAAACCACTATTCCGATGGAACTCAGGGAATCCGTGTCCCCACTGTGGCAATTTTGGAACTCATTCTTAGTAGTCCTGCTTGATTCTGTTGTGGTCGATTTACAGCCGGTTCCAGTGCCATAGTCACTTGTTTTACAAGACCTCACCGATGCCGGAGAGAGGGAGCCACCTCCCTTGAGGAGACCAGCAGGAGGTAGTAACTTGTCGAGACTTTTTGAGCTCTTCAGGTCTGGGTTGATGTAACTCTCCCTCAGCATTTCAGCCAAAGTGTAACAAATGGAGTCTGGGTCCTCATACTCTTCATCTTTCCCATCCGTAAAAATGTCCCTATCATCTGCAGATGGCTTAGACTCCCCATTTTGGATACCTCCAGAAGATGTAACAGCAATGTGGGACTCCTTTGTCTTGGTTGCATCAGGATGAGGGGTGATTGTTGACACCGAATTTACCACGTAAGTGTCCCGGAAGAAGGACTTCTGGCCAGGTTCGGGGACAGTGCGGCTCCTTACAAGATCCGACTTACACAGAGGGTCATGCTGCAGGGTCTGTGAAGTTGGAAAAGCGTTGGATGCTTTGGCAGCAGAAATGTGCGATAGGGTTGCATAATTTTGAGGGCCGAACGCATTGGCTAGTGACGACTGCTTCAATGTTCCAGCAACTTTGGAGGCAATGCTGCTATCTGATGGTGACATTGCAATCGTCTTGCATCGATCGGTTTGAAAACATCAGCATTGCAAATTGAATTTCGATTCCCTCTACCTTGCAAAACCGAATTGTTCCCTGCTACGAAACTGTCCGATAATCTTTTGGTGTCAGAAAATGTCTGGTGGTCTTTGAATTCATCTGGCGGGGACTTCGGTGGGTTGAGCAAAACGGAAAAGATCTTGTTCAGGTCGCAGGTCAACGAAGGCTGGTCACTCGTGGCATCCTGGAACTCTTTTGGAGGTGGAAGAGGTGCAATGAAGTCTTGGTCCTTGGGTATTTGTGCTTGCATTGTTATTGGTTCGAGCGATGCAACACTTTTGGTAAATTCAGTTGGAGACAACTTTGGCCCGGATGAGAACAGTTCCATGCCAAGGCTGTTCAGAGGAGTTGAGTCTTTGGCAACGCACACTTTTGGCAAAGTGTTGAAATTCTTAGGTCCACTGTTGCTAGAAATTTCTGTTGGGCCCACAGAGTGATACGAAGACTTCTCCTCTTGGGCAATATCTTCCAGTTTACTCTGCAAAAGATTAGAGTCCAATAATTTCCCTTTATCCAAACCTGTCACAGCACCGTTGCTCAAAGAATGAACTTCTTCCGGACTGAGCTGGCCACTAGACATATCACCGGAGGTCTTATGACTCGCATTCGAGACCCATCCACTTTGTTCTGACATGAGGTCACTCGACGAAGTGTCATCATCTGCAGGTACTTTACTGTGTGGGGTTTTCTTCCGGTCGAGACTGCATGTCTCGTGCCGAGAACTTGCAACATTCAGAGCTGGCTTTGAATTCAATGACTTTCGAGCCTCTGATGATGTGGGCCTGGAACCCCATGCCTGATTCCTGGATGGCCAATCCCTGCTTCTCAATTCATTGGCCAAGTTTGGCACAGACTTTGTGCACTTTGGAATGTATTCTTGGGCTGGAATTTTTCCCAATACAGTCGTGACTTTCCCATTTGGACATGCACCCAGATCAAAAGGGACACTTTTACTTTGTTCCAATTTGCAACAACCAAACTGGGATGGTGAGTTGTTGTTATTGCAAATGTCTGTACCTGTCCAAGAGCCTTGAAATACACTACCAGGAAGCTTCTTGGGAAGAGTGCAACCAGGCGGAAGTTCTTGTTCAATGATCGAAGAATCTTTCTTACGATCAAACTTTCTGTTGTCCAATGAAGCAGTACGATTAGGTGGAATACGGACGTCCAGTTTCCCACCATTGGAAAGAGCTTCACTGACAATTTCTTTTAATTTACTTGCACTAATCTCAAGCATGAATGGAGTTGTACAAGAATTTGTAACTTTGTCAGAATTCTGGAGAATTTTGTTTAGGATCATGCCGTTGATCATGTTCCGAGAATTGTTCATGCAATTCATGGTTTGCTGGCTTAGTGAGGTACTGTTTCTTATCTCGGGGATGCCTCAGTTCAGTGCAGTATTTCGGAATAAGGACAATATCACTGTGATCCCGAAGTCCATTGAGAAGCAAGTGGTCACTGGATTTGCTGTGCAAAATGGTCTTTTCAGCCGCAGGAACAACGGGTGCACCGGATGACTTTCGTCTCTCCCGGCGCACCTGCAAACGGGCACTGCCCTTCAGGTTAGACAACGAGCCAGTGTTTGACAGTGACGGTGGCGCACAGGAGGATCCATTCTGGCATGACACACTGACATTTGTGATGACCCTTTCCTCGGCAGCTAGCAGTGACCTTACATCTGGCAAATGGTTAGGGTTTGTTGAATTATTGGATGACATTTTTCTGGAAGAGGCCGACGTGAGTGAGCTTTCACGTGATGAAACAGAGGAGACGGAATTCATTGGATGAGAATGCGAATAGCCAACTGGAAGTGACAAGGTCTGACTCTTGAGATGTGGCTTGTTGGATAGTGGATGAGAACAGTTGCAGTTGTCAGCAGACATCTTCCTGGCATTCTTCTGCTGCTTCCGTTTGTTGAAGCTGGAAAGTGTTCCACCGCCACTCATGGCATCTAAAAAATGAAGAAGAAAAATGGTTTATCAAATAGCAGCCAATGAAGACCAGAATAAAAATTCTGCAAACACGGCTACAAAAAGAATCCCTTACAAACTGTCTGGTGCTCAAAAGACTGAGGGGGTTCGATTTGTGGAAGTTTTAACCATGACAAGTGGAATGGGGCAGAAAGGCGTTAAGTCAGATGACAAGTCAAGTCATTGATGACCAGACAAATACAGTTTATGGAAATAAAGCCACCATAGTGGTGCTTTCATCTTGTGAGCATCGTCCAATGTGGTTCATCCTCTAATTTTTGCTCCAAGAAATTACTTCTTGGCAAATTTTCGAGAACTGTGGCACTCCCATCAGCGAATTTATGACCAAATATCATCAATGACAGCCGACAGGGCATTACTGTGGCTTAACTGTACTTTCGCAAGTCAGAGGAGTTGAGCATGAGCAGTGTGACACGAGCCCACTCGCGACACACATTATTTTTGCTGTGCACGCCAGTCTCAAAACAAACAGTTGTCCAATCAACCCACCAAAGGACTAAAAAGGAAAAAAAATATTGCCACAAATGGCTGACTAATCTGGGCTTAAAACCCAGAATACCTGACCGATCTCAAATCTTAAGCATTCGCAGACGGGGGATGGAAATTTGAGTTGTCAGGGATGGGTAAAAGTAGAAAACTCGACGTATACCTATTAAACGAAGTGACAGCTCATTTGTGCAGGAAGATGAGCACAATTCTCCAGAAACGAAATAGTTTGGCTGTGTCTGTATCTTCCAGACCACATTGGAACATTTTTCTTCATTGGGCATGAATTGTTAAACTAAAAAAAACTTTAGCAGTTGGCAAAATTGTGTTATCTTCTGGACAATCGTGACTCACATTGCAAGATCGATGCGATTCAACTTTTTGTGGCATCAGCTTTTCAAATCAAAAGCAAAGGCATCAACTTTTTGTATAGAAGTGAAAAACTTAAACGAATGTGAAAAACTTAAACAAATTCACAAGGCTAACGAGAAAGAATATGAAAAGAAAGGAAAACTTCACCCAAAAGAAGTTAGAGAAAGCCGTGAATTGCAGCGAACATTAGACAAGTCCCCCAATGAAGTTTCGTTGGTGAATGGTGGGAGCTAAAAGATACAAAGGGCCGAGTTCCTTGATTTGACAACAATGAACAAAGAATTCTTAAGAGACAACTCCACCACTGTTCGATGCAAAAATAACATGCAAATTCATCGTAGGTATGTTATTTTTCGATACTCCATTGACCATTCTCTTTTAGTGGAAATCATCAAGTGGAATTAGAAATCAAAAGTTTTTCTCATTCATTCAAAAGAAACATGACCTGGGCCCATTGCATCACCAAAATGACAGCCTTGCGCACTCGCTACCTAACTGGCAAATTGGGTTAAGCGCCATTTTCATGATTTTTCAGGAGAGGCAGAAAACTGTTTTACATATGAAGGCATTGGATTTAGGTGATGCCATGAATATGGGTTTCATAGTCTGCACTTCTGAGGCTGTCTCTGCATTTGGGGATTCCTCAGTGCAGTACTTCGAGAGTTATATGTCGCTTACCTCATTTTGACATCAAAGTCGAGTGAAGATGATACAGGCAAATTCATGTAAGCGACAGATTGCCATAGTGTCGCTTACCTTAATTTTCCAACCTAATTCCGAATTTTCATCAATTTTTAGTGTCGCTTAACCTAAAATTGGCGTTTACACTTTTTTGCCATCCCTGTTTTTCTTGCAGATATGAATTGGAGTTGTCGCTTACCCTTGTGAAACTCAGCTTAGAATTGATCTGGCGCTTACCTTTTTTTGCCAGATGGTGTATTTTGAAGCGCTAATTCCGAATCTGCACTTAACTCAATTTGGCCAAAAATGTCGCTTAACCCAATTTGCCAGTTAGGTAGCGACATGATGGAATATCTAGAGTCCAAACTTCATGATGAAACAAACAGATACACTCGTACATATTGGAATTCTTCCAATTTGCATTTTGTTGTCGAAACAGAATTGGGAAAACTCTGTTTGAGGTGAACCCAAGCGAAAGAAATAAACAACTACCTTGCTACTGAATTAGGTAAAAAATATTCCGAACCAGTTGCACTGCTTCCGGAAGACCTCCAGCTGAGTTCACTTCTACGTCGTGCAAAATCATCAATGTCTCTATACTGGTCCTCAAATATGATTGGCAGAGAATGTGCATCACCATCGAGTTCGGCACATTCGACCGGAAGTGGTTGGAGGGATGCCAGATACTTGGAATGTCTCACAGACTCTGAAATGATGTGGTAATTCTGGTAGTTGGAATCGAAACAACCAGCTGCTGACTTTCTTGGATTGTCGATTGTGAAGAATGCTTCTGAAAACCGCTTCACCTATTTTTCAAAACAGAAAAAAACATCAATGGTTAACATGCGTAGGAAACCTGTTACAATTTTTGGCCTGAACATATCAATGACACAATTGTTAGGCCTCAAAAGCACTCCAGCTGCCAGGAATGCCAACACTAAACTTCACATTGTTGAAAATCTGAAAATTGAATCAGGATCATCAGTTGACCCCGGATAGTCGTTGTCTTGATGAACCTTGATAGATGGACTTAACTCAGGCGTCAGATTTTTGCATTGTTCATGATTGTTTTGAAAAACATTTTTGTGAAATTGGTATTGTGATAGATACAAACAGTGTAACGGTAAATGGAGCACTTATAAGTCTGCATTTTGTTTGTATGTACTCGTAGTTAAGCCTAATTTTTCTGCTAGGAAGTCCAGCTACTTCCTTGATGCCCTTCACAACATGACTCTGACAAATGATAGCATACTTGTAAATATGGCGAATGCTTGAAATTTGCTCCTGGTCCCAAAATTTGAACAGAAACCCTTCATCTTGGAAGATTCCATGGAGAAAAACAATCCCGAAATTCAAATTCGTTGCATCTAAAACATCATAAAGTAGTCGATGTTTACCGAGAAAAAATCACCTAATGTCCACCCAAAGTTTCGAATTCAAGGTACGCTACGATAAAAAAGCACCAACTCGACAATCTCTTCTATAAACCAGTGTTTTACTCTGAGCAAGTTTGGCATAGGCCTAAATAATGTTAAAAACACCCAAACCTCTGTTCAAAATCTCGGGGCCATTGGCATAAAAAAATAAAAGGAAAGAGAAGGAAAAACAGGATGCCGACATATCTATTTTGTATATTCGGAGTAAGTATATGTATAAGTTTAAGCTTTTGATAGCATTTTTAGGGTATTTCAACATTTCACTTGTGAGACAAACAATGAGAAAGTTAGGAGAAACTCCAATTTTATTTCCTGGTGAGTAAAAGCACGGAAAAAAGGAGAATCGACGCATTGAAAGTGAAACTGCATCACTTCTGCAACAAAGCTTTAAGCTTAACGAACCCTCATGTGATGATGAAGTCGGGCCAGATGCTGCCTGATTGGCTCCTTGCAGGAAAATGAGCTCAACAATTTCTGCCAGAGGAGGATGTTCTCACCACAGATCTTTGCTATATCATTGTTGGCAATGATCACAAATTCTTCCTCATTGTCGACAATCTAGATCAAAACATAGAAGAATAAAAATGCTCATGAGGTTGTCCAGCTAATCTTTTTTTTTCTTCAGAGTAGTAGTCAAATACCAGCAGGTAGGTACATCACCAGCAATTATCCAAATTTGAGAAACCAACAGAGGAGAACTTTGCAAGCTCATCCAATTTTATGTGGCATGGACCCCACAGAAAGTAGAAATGAAATGCACTTGTCCAAACACCAGTTTTTGGCAGTTTAATGCAAAACGTGCTATGACCTAGCATGTTTTGATTTTTCAATCAGACCTCACAGTCATGAAGCATTTAAAAGTCACAAGATAATGGTGTTAAGAGGGGGTAAACCATGGTGTTTTGGAAAAAAAGTGAAAAAGATGCTATCGCTCTTTTTATGTTTATGTTGTGGCCTGAACTTTGCCATTTCTGAAACTCTCTTCAGATTTTCTGACATGAGTAGGTACTTTTCGAGACAGAGCCAAATCCGAAAGTCGGTCGCATTGTTTTACTGGCATTCTCGACTCAATCATTTGCGGCTTCTTCACATCTCTCTTTTTTCAAATAGCGAAAGCATTCAAATTGTATTTTCTTCCAGAATTTTCTTGCGAAATTTTCAAATTTGGAATATTGAACTATTTTTCATGAGGAAACAGAAAATAGAGCCCCGTTTTTAGTTTTAAGCTCTGCTTTTGGTTTTATTACTTTGGGACACTGGAATATAATCCAGGTGCAAATTTGCAAAAGTGGTTCTTTTTTATGTTGTGGACAGGGTATTTCGCTTCCACATGGTGACATATGGCTCTTTTCTGCCAAACGGTTTAGGAGGAGATGCATTTTTACCGGACGCTCTTTTTGCACCAATGTATTTTGCTTGCAAATCCAGTGTGTGCAAGGCAGGTAAAGAAACATGTCAGTATGCCAATCTTCATCATTTTATAATTTGCCCTTTTCACCTGCAAAATTTCAAAAAAAAAAAAAAAATAAAATAAAATAAAATAAAAAATCTGCCAAGAAACAAAAAAGTTTTGCATGCATGGTTCACCCCTCCTTAAACTTTTTATGGTAGTTAATGCAATTAACACACCACCACCTATACAAGCTTTTAGAACCACAGAACCCAAGATTGCAAAACATGCCTATAGGATAGGTACCAGCAATTTTGCATTTATTTCAGATTCATGGTGATGGCCAGTCAAACCAAAGAGTTAGGTACCCCCGCTTACTTTGGCCATTTCGCTCAACTTCTTCAGCCGAGTTGTGCAGTCATTCTTGAACTCCACCTTCACCTGCTCCCATTCAGGCAGCAACTGCATGAATTCCTGAACAGTGTTCTGTAGGCTTTCAAATGCAGCAAGAAGAATGGAACAGATGGTACGATGCACCTTCCTTGCATGGTTCAAACGATTTGACATGCCTGTACATTTCACTGTGCTCTGAAAGAGAAGAGGATTGAAAATTAAAGTTTAAAGAAATTGGGTTAAGCTATACCTAGATTCACTGTCCCAAGAGATAATTTCCCAAAAACACTGAAATGCATTGCCTCTAACGGAATGCTTCCAGCATTTCTAACCAGTTTCTGCACTTCCCCAATCCACATTGTGGGTTACTCATAATTTTTTCTCAACAAACTCATTTTGTAAGGATGGAAGCAGGTAACCCTTGTACCCCATTTCACCCATCCTCTAGGCATCATAATAACAAATAAGTTCAAGAGACACTGTTCAAACTGAAAATCCGTCCAAACACAGAGACACTGCCCTAATTAAGATCCACCCAAACACACAAAAAATGCTGTCCAAACTGACAAAATGAGCAACTCAGAAATGGACCAGATGTAGGTCAGAGAAGCGAGCCCAGCATAAGTTTTCCAATGATTGCCAAGCAAAACTGCAGAAAGGGATTTTGAATAAATACAGGAGGAAAAGATGTTCCCACTTGGAGAAAACATACCTCAGATCCAAAGAAAACAGTCTCCATGGTCGGTGCACACTGAGTCCGGTTATTCCGTTGTGTGTAGTTGCTCAACCATGGCTTATTAGGCTTCGGGGTGCTAAAAGTGGCATTGAAAATACAGCAATGCAAAGAATTTAGTTAAAATTCTGAACACTCAAGGTAATTGCTGAAATAAAAGAAAGCAAATGAAAAAAAAAGTGTTTTTACCTGACAATGAGTTGCGTACACCATGAAAGAGAATTCCATAATAAAAGTACAGATATTTCAATGTAGTCGAATCTTGCAAAATGGGCCAGCTCCATTTTGGCACAATTGAAGAAGAATTTAATGTTGTCAATAAACATGGTCCAGAAATAAGCATGTTTGGGCTATCATTAACACAGGAAGGAAACATACAGGCCTATCACTTGCAAAGTGTGCGTTCCTGGCGATCACAAATTCCCCTCTAACATGTAAAAATATGGAGATAGGCGAGCTCTGCAGAAATGATTTTCAAAATTAAAAAAAAAAGACACAAGAAAGCCATCCTTCACAAACAAAGGATTGATTTTGCAGCCAAAAAGAGTCGGTGGGTTTTGCAGCTTGCCCTCTCTTCATGCCATGCTGCTTTGGTTAGAGACAATGAAGCTTCAACTATTCCATGCAGCGAAAAATGAATCCACTAATCTGGGGTCTTTTCAGCATCTCAGGATTAAAATCCTTATGTTTGCCAGGATTAAAATCCATATGTTTGCCTTTCATCAAGCAAAATAAACATCACAAAAACAATGCATGATATCCCAGATGTTGTTTGGATGCAACAATGGGAGTTCATTAAACAAACAAGATTTGTCAATCGTGGATGAAGCATGGGGCAATTGAATATGGATTCCAAAAGAAAAGGTAAGATGGGTATTTAGATTTCTGGCATGGTGCATGCGTTTACCATTGGATTTTGATATCCAAAAAAGATAGCATTCACCAGCAAAAACATTTTATCACAGGCCAAAAACATCAAACTGAACATTTGACTCAACTCATTACAAACAAGTTAGGTACTTGAAACTTCAAACTTTACTTTAAATACAGAAAATCTTCCAGTATTTCTGCAATAAGGGGCCTTGTATTGGCATTTCCGAACGTGCGAAAAAAATAAATTGCAAATTGCAGTTTTTTTACTGCCACAACTTGCTGAAGACGTTTCCTGTTCAGACCTCTTCACCATAGAGCTCCATTAAGAGATGAAGAGGTCCTCTTCATGGACCTCTATAGTGATCCATATCAAGATTTTCCAGGTGGCTGGCAACCCTGGAGGAAGAACTGAACTTCGTATTTGAATGAAGCCAGTCACATTTTCTGAACTCTGACTTCAGCTGTGTTCATGATGTAATGGAGTCTGCGTGGGGCTCTTCTGAGCACCGTTATGCCCTTCCTTTCGATCACCACACCACAAGAAAGAATCAAAGCGCCAGAATTGCTGCAGCAACCAATACAAATCCGTCTGATATGATACTGAGAGAATGACCAAAAAGAATAACTGAAGGCAACTGCAGCGATTTTTGTTTTGCATCGCTTATGGAACTCTTTTGCTAGGCTGGATTGGCTCAAAATAGAATTTTCCAGATGGGACTTATGGAGGCACCAAAATGGCTTGATGTGGGCACAGCATTCGTCTTGTTCACAGCATTCAGTCATGAAGCTGTGATTCCTGACTGGACTCTATTTTGTTGTCGGTAGCAGTGTTTAGCTCTCGCAGGTCGAATTTAAATTTTTTTCACACGATTGTAGTGGAAGGTTTGAACATCTTGGTTTGTTGAAAAACCAAAACAAAATTATAAATTTTGAAAAAATCGGTCAGCATTGGCCAACGAGTAACTACTTGCATTAACAATAATTTGTTAATGTTGTTCTATCCGTAGTGAGTACCCCGTCAGTTTGAAAATGTTAACATTCCCAGACCTGAATGAAAAGGTGGGCCACAGATGAAATGGGCAGGCCAGGTGCTTCACTTTGCCGTGTGATCCCTAAACAATAAAACACTTGCTTTTGACAAAGAATTGAATATTTTGCAGAAAAAGGAGTAGGTAACTCACCAATTTTGGACGTATCTTAGAATGCTTTTCCTTACGTAGGCACAAAGTATAAAGAACAAAAACTAAGCATATTGGTCATCCATGACGTTGCGTTTAAACCGTGAAGAAAGACAGGTGATTTGGTAGTGATTGGTTGGCATGACATGTAATTAAAAAACACACTTTTTAGTGTCAATCTGGGAAACACTGCCAATATTTTTTTGTTGAAAAATGTCAATTCACATTGTTGTGAGATGTCGAAATGGAAAAATGCCAGATAAGTGCAACTAAACTGTGGGCAGAAGATGACAGCTACCACTCCTCCCTTAAAGAAGGAGGGAATATCAGGAATTCATGCTGTCATGAAACAAAATGCCTAGACAACAAATCCACACATTGGAAAAATGTAACAAGATGATGTTGGATAGGGGAATAGGTCATTTTTGCCATGTTCAAAAGGGAACCATCAAATAGACAATGCAAGTTGCGAAACCCAAAGAAATTGCAAGAAGCAAATGGCGAATTATTGCTGAATAAGGTGGCTACCCTGAGGTCAACTAGCCAAACAGAGATGGCATTTTTGCCAAGCAGAGACTTTGACTTTCCCTGGCTGACAAAACCATAAAGGCCCATTCACTTCACTGTCAAGAGAAAAATGCCAATACGAGAAAGAAGAAAAACAAAATCACCAGATACCGAATGCTCAGAAATGCAATTTCATCGCATCAAACATACTTGATGTACGGCTGATGAAGAGCGATGAGACTTGAATGAATAGTTACACTGACAGCAGACAAATGGAAATAGTCAAACAGAACTGGCAGATGATAGTGAAGGCCTTTAGACGGAGGTAGATGAATGATCAAACTTCTTGAACTGACACAGCAGATAGATGAAGGATGGTTGAATCTGAACTGTTGCTCAGTGAACCACAATTCCACAAACAGTGTGAAGTCGACCATGTCCAAAGAGTCAGTGAGCTGGAACAGTGGGATAAAGAGTCTCACACAATTTACGGTACACACCTAACTCAAATTGAAAAAATGAAAATAATTCTTTCATCACCAGTCTGCAAACACAATGAGGGAATTGTATTCTCTTTTGTTTTTTTTTGGCAATATTATGCCATTATCAGCAAGAGCAAGGAAAAGCCACTGGTCATTTCAGAGCAACTGGACAAAAATGCTGAAAGCTGATGTTTCAGGAAGCAAAGTCCAGCCTGCCTTTTGTTTGAAGGTTGCAATGTCAATGGTGTGGCATGTGCAAATGGCCCCGATCCGTAATTTTAGAGGTTTAGTGGAAAGTGCCCAAAGAGGTAAGTGATTGTTGAAAAAGGCGATAAATGCACAAGTGAAGAGCCTGCTGCAGTGTAGAATTACAAGAATCCAATCCAACAATTTATTCCATCCCGCATTTGAAAAATCCAATCCAGCAGTGACTCTGCATGTTTGAAACAAATTATTCTTCAACCTGATTTCACAAAACTGACATATCAACTTCCTAAACAATCAAAAAAGCCTGTCACATGCGAGGTCATATAAAGAAAAGAAACCGCCTGTAAAAACAAATTTAATCATTTTAGCCGCAATTTTCAATTTTTAAAAAGCTGCAAAATTTTAGCCGCAAAAAATCATTTTAGCTCTTCAATTAGGTACCTACTTATCAGAAGGTGCTCATGGTGGGCGATGCTCATATACAGGGTGATTCACAAAAACCACTAGGGAATTTGTTTAATCCTGGCTGACGCGACAAAATTTCGTGACCACGATGTGCATAAGGCCAGACAAACTGTAGCGCGCGAAACTTGTCGGTGTATGCTCGCCTTGATACAAATAGATCATGTTCAAGGCTCGCCACTGCGTGCCTCTCCGTCTGTTTTTAACTTTTCCTTCGAAGTTGGACGCGATCATCTCTGGCATATTGATTTGCCTGTTCGCCAGCAGTGGGAGGGGCCAAAATGACGCAGTGAGGCTGCGTTCCCCTGGCAACGCAGGCCGCAACATTTTCGTCGAAATGACCGCACCACTGCAGTGATGGTTTCAGCGGTGCATTGAAGTTTTGTGGGTTGCATGCTGTTGTCTGTGCACTGCTGGACCATTTGCGTCCGCAAATGTGGTTGAGCGGAGAACAGCCATGTCTTTAAAACAAGCAAACTCCTGAGTATTCCAATGCAGTCAGACAGGCCCACGTCGAATGATATGAGTCAGGAAGCTGGAGGGAGGGCATGTGTGGAGTAGACTGGAATAAAGATGATGGAACAGAGCATGTCCGAGCGTGTTGTATGATTTGATCTCTCCGTTGTGGAATCATGGAATCGGCAATCGCCATTGTCATCATTGCGCCGTGCTGCAAAGGCCACAGTGCACGAAGTCTTTTGTCCGCAAACACGGCTCATGCGTTCGGCTTTCCCTGCCCCTGCGTTCGATCAATGTCAAGAAAGCGTCTGTCCCTACTAGTGTTTTTTCTGAATCACCCTGTATTGATATTTCGATATCTGCTCAGTAGGAAGGAATGAGCCAACTGCAATAATAAAAATTGTAGTGTGATGAAGTGCTTAAGGTGTCAGGTGCCCAATTGACACAAGCCATGCAGGAAAGGGAACAATGAAGAAAAGTGGATGAATCTCAGAAAAGGAAAACAAGGATGCCAGAAATACATTAAAGTCACAAAAGTTCCAGCTTAATTCAGACCACAATACTTAACTTTGGTGATATTACCAGCATCTCGGAAAGTTTCTGACATCATGTAGGCCTATTTTTCAAACAAAAATTTGAAAATTTTGATCAGAATTCCACAAAGTTCAACGTAAACCTGAAGGGAAATATTCAAGAGAATTTTGTTCTAAAGCCAACAATAAGAACTGATCTTCAGAAACCCAACTAGGTATGTTCCCAACCACCAGCTAACCTTATTGCTGTCGAGAATTAGATGAGCTTGAAAATGAATTACATCATCAAGTAAGACCTCTTCATTTTTGTACATGATCTGGAATGTTTTGCTCACCGACGAACCATTCAAAACACATGGAAGCAACATCGTCATACCATCTGCAGTGATCAAAGTGGGCAACAAAAAATAAAAATCGCAAACAAGGGTGAGGTACATGGGTGCAACAAGGAGATTCCTGGTCTGCATGAAAAAGCAAATTGCTTTCCTACGTAATCAGCACATTTTGTGGTTCCAACTCGATCCTCAAGATGCAGCATGTGAGTGATGTGCAAGCATGTACCTAAACAAAACTTTAAAGGTTTTTCCCATGCACTTTTGCAAAAACGGCTAGTGCATGCTAATTTCCTAAAAGTTCTAGGTACACCCCATAATCAGAGCGAAACAGGCTGTGGCTGTGAAGGACCATTGTCCCAAATTTTTTACTTTTATTCCCACTTACTTATTAAAAACAAAAAACACAAGAATGTGAAGGGCCAATCAGCCATGAAATTGCAGATTGGGTGATCCATGGTCCAGTCCAATCAAAATGCGCCACATTAGAAGATGCAGAAAAGGTCAAAAAATAACGTAAAATTATCCAAACAAGAAACGCTTTGGCAGAGGATATGGGTACAAAACACTCACTTTGATGGTCCTTATTTGGCTTTGCAGCCATCCACATGTCCACTTTGACTGGAAATTTGGCTGGAGGTTTGAGCAGTGTTCTAATTTGGTAAAACCTGCAGTTAAAATGAAGCCGATAAACGTAAATCAAAATCAAAATACATCTGGCAAAATGCAAAAAAAAACAATGGGCCCCTTCGTTAAACGGGAGTTGTCTTAAAAAGCCGCAGGCAAAGATAACTTGCATTTAACGAAGCGGCTCAATGAATGGAGGGTTAAAGGGGGAATGGTGTTTTAATTAAAGATGCTTTGCATGGCAGAAATTATCACCAGTGCATAATATCAACGGGCCCAGCCATAAACAATACACAATGCAATCATTTTGAGGCAATTACCTACATCTTTGTGACAGTGGCTGGCTACAAGCCTTATCAGCTGGGTGCACATGTATGCATTGGCTTGGCTATCAAATTTGAGAAGACATAGGTAGGTATATTCCAGCTTTTTGCAGTCATATCGCAGCCCCAAGTGTGGTCAATACCTTTGTTTCAGGTAGGAACCGACAGGTAACCTGAAATTACAAAATTCACTGGCTACAAGCAGCCTCTACATGGCAAAGATAATGACTTATTTTTCCTCAATAAACATTCATTGCAAATGAAATAAAGATTTGGTTGTGCTGATCCACCACTTTGGTGAGGGAACCCTACCATTTACATATGAACAAATTGAAAAAAATGAGAGAGAGTTGGGAAGTCGTTTTCAAAAAAAAAGACCTTTCAGATAAATGAAGTAAAAAAGACCTTTCAGATAACCTTTCAAAAAATCCAAGG